>UELV01174666.1:0-88700 GCA_900490015.1 Megastigmus stigmatizans | reverse complement strand
ATATTAAATAAAGTAACAAAATACATGATAAATGATGAATGGATTGCATAAAGAATAAACATTATTAATAAGTAAAATATCAAGCTATCGCTTGAATTTTTTTGTGCAGTTTGTAACAACGCTGTTTTATAATATTCATATATCGCTATAAATGTGTGCTGTCATACTTCATACTTTGTACTTTATTGATATTTCATATACGATTATTTTTATTTCTTCAGAACAAACGATGCATTGGTTTGCCCAAATTGGTTCTGATGACGATTCTATTCACGTGTCAGGTAACGAAAACAAAAGAGAAGTAATACGTTTTTTTATTGTTTTTTTGTTTGAAAATGTAAACGTTTTTTTAACAATGTTTGAAATACTAAACTTTTTTATTTTGCTGAAATTTAACAAATTGTTCGTTGCGTAAAAACATCGAAAAGTTTCTTGTCATTCAAAAAAATAAATTAAACAAAAATGTACTTTCTTAATAAACTGCATAGGTTTGTTTCATAATTCTCTATGTTCTGCGTGCCTATTTTGCACAAACTTTTTATTGATTCATATCCTTCAAATTAAATATAAAATAATCAAAAATGGAAGAATCCTAAACTTAAAATTTATCCATTCATAAATTTTATATATTATGACTACCGCAATTTTCACTTAGATATATAGTAGATTATGCCACTAAGGAGGAAAAAACTTGGACAGTCCTTCGCCTTCGGGTCGGGTGTCAAATTAAACGAGTTCTAGACAATTTTCCTCCCGAGTAGCGTATACTATTTTTTTGCCTAGCGAGGATGTAAATACAACATTCTCGAACAGGCACCAGAAGGGAAAGTGATACTTTCGGCCCGCTAGGCAAAAAAAATTTATTTGAATTTAATGTTGATTTATTTTAGGAAAATAAAAATTGTTACTACGAAATCAGAAAGTATATGAATTAATGTCTCAAAGAATTGGCAAGTGTAATGTCTGTTTTGCTACTTGATCAAATTTTATGCCTAATTTTGGTGCGAAGGATGACTTGTTTGAAAGATTGATTACAAATTATACAAAAAAATAATAAGTGTTTACTTCATCATGAAGCGATTGCCTCCATCACAGAAAAACTCGTCAATCCAGATTCCTTTTATTACTAAACGTAGAGCTTTATAATTATATACTTTCCCGCAAAGGAAACCCCATCAAACTGGGGTGCAATACAAGTGATACTAGTTCGAGTCAAATTTGCCGAACGAAGCGCGGGCGACCAAAGGGACGAGGGCAAAGCGTCCGAGTAGCACATGCGACGCGTAATTCGATTTTGAATGTCTGATTTCTGAGCACAAAACATGTTTTGTACCCGTTTTGAAAAGAGGAACGAATGCAGTATTTTGGGTTCAGAAACTTGGAACAAAAAATCGAATTTTTGCACCCGGTGTGTTAATTCATAATTAAAATTAATTCATTTCAAAAATAAAAAATTGTGTACAATTCTACTTGATTGAAAGGTTATCATAAGAATAAATAAAAATTTGAATTGATTTTTTTGAATTTTATGAATAAAATAGTTTAGAAGTATATAAATTATACTGTACCAGTAAAGAAACATTGAATTCTAGTAAAACATATATTTAATATGAATATTATAGCGCTTTAAATATATCGTAATGCATGTTGCATGTGTTCGATTTTCATTTAAGAAAAGTTTCAAGATATCAATGATTTTTTTAATTATCCGCTACTGAGACTGGTTTTAGTAATTATACTAAAAAATTCTACTATTATGAAATTTGAAACAAAGAGTGGTTATTTATTGTAAGACAAATGAAACTACGTAATTATTGTTTACTTGTTTTAACTGCATGAGTAAAAATTTATACGCAGGGTTGAATATAAAATGAAATTATTCAATGAAAATTACAGACTTTACAAACAATAATACTTTAATTTACTCCCTAAATTTTTTGTGTAAAATTTTAGCTTTAAAAAAAGTCTTTAAAAAAAATGCCCTTCCTTGATAAATTTTTAGTGTTCAAGTTACGGTCCAATGAAAAAATATTTTTAACTCCAATGGATTAGAGGAATAATTTTGACTGCGAAAAATTTTTCTGATTCAATTAAGATTGAAGACTTTTTATATAAGATATATTTTATCATAAATTATTTTCTGAGTGAAAAAATATGCTATCTTATAAAAATTAAGGGAGTGAACAAATTACATTGTAAAATTAATAGTCTCAAATAAAACTTATATATATTTTATTATTAATAACATTTAGTTTTTGAAGTTTGAATGAATGAATAGTTACCATTAAGCGCTTGTACAGAATTATTGATTTCCGCGCCATTTTCGCGCATGTTTGCCTGTTTCGTCCTCCCCTTTAACAAGTGTATATACTAGTTTCTGTTTGGATCTGCTTCGCACGAGCCACGAATCTGGAGAATTTAAATTTACTATCAGTTTTTGTTGCGCGAGAGCGAGTTTTGTAATGCCTAAATGGAACGAGCTACTTTAACCAAGTGAACGGAATTTTTTTTTGCATACTATTATTTATTGTCCAGCAGATTTGAGGCGTCGCAGTAGTCAATTCGACGAAGACTCACTCGATGGCGATCTTCCATATGAACATCAAGGTGAACTCAACACATTCATTTTACCATACTATCGTTATCAATTATTATTTAACGGATTTATTTAAGAGGTTGGGTTTTAGTTGAAAATATTCTTACCTAACTGATTCCCGCATTTAACGAAATATATAAAGATAGAGATTAATTTTTGGAAAAAACTCACTGCGATGATGTAAACATTACCGAGATGGTGACGCGAGTTTTTTTTCCAAAAAATGATCTCTATCTTTATATATTTCGTTAAATGCAAAAACCGGTAAGGTAGGAAGGTTTCCGATCGTAGCACATCCCCTTAAACCTTTTGTTTGTCATATTTTCCTGACAAAGTGACTACAAATTGGGTTTTATTAAAATTCTCTTCAAACTTGCACTTTTAATTACCAATGATTTATATAATTAGTCATATAATAATAAAAACAAATTAAAGAATATTATGTTTTTATTAAATAATTAGTAATGATTTTCTAGATATTTCTTAATATTTTGAAGTACATTGAAATAGTTTCACTTCCATGATTAAGTAGTTAAGTAATTTTATTTAATAACTAAATATTTACTTTAATTGCAATTTATTGCAACATTTGACGAGATTTTTGTGCACTTGAATAAAGCAGCACATTTTGGTCTTTTATCATAAGTGTTAACTGTTAAGTTTTAAAGCGAATCCATAATTTGGATTTCCTATATTAGTATTAATAGCTTTCTTTTTCTGTAGTAGTCAATTATCTAATGACTTATACAGAAAAATTAACCCATTACGTCATGAACGGACGTTTTTTTTCACTTTAATTTTAACTCTGTAACTTTTTAATTAAATGTACTGATATTCTTGATAGTTTGCAACCATACCTTTCAATCACCGTTATTGAAATCAGTTTTAAAGATCGGTTTTAAAAAATTTGTTACTCAATGTTCAAAAAACCGCGATTTGAATAAGATGATTTTTTCTAAAACTCGATATTTTAAATTCGAGTCTTGTTTTGAACAAGCTATAGATCAAAACATATTTTTAAAAAATAGGCACAGATAACTTCTGCTCTTAAATCTGCTGTAATTTTTCGATTTCATTTTTTAGAAACCAAGATATTGAAATATTCGAAATAGTGTTAAAAACACGTCTATTGTAATGTACGTTTGACAAAAAATTTTCCATAAATCTATGCAATTCCACTATATAGATTATCTTTTAAGCTTTTGTACTTTCCACCGTCATAAGAATTTCTAGATTCGTGCACGAAGATAAATATTTCATGTAAAAATGCAAAAAAATTACTACAGTAATGTATTAAAATAGAGACAGATTTAATTTCTAGTATAATTGCTATAAACATAATACAATTAAAGTAAAATAAATACTAATAAATATGTACTTATATTATAATAACTTACGCTATATTTATAGAAATTTTTAACATTTTGTGTATTAATATTTTTTTCTCGAGGCTGTACAATAAAAATTTATTCAAAAAGAATTATGAACGCGAATTTTAAATGATTATTTCTGCATTGAAAAATTGAAACTATGTAAACAATACTTAAAAAAAAATTACTTTACATTTACCAAGTTCGTAATATGTCTAAATACATCAATAGTGTACTTATATGCAAAGCGTATATACTTTTGACGAACGAGAATGCGGTTACATGTCAACGATACACAATGTGCTCAAGTGAAACAAAACAAAGTCGCGACAAAACGAGTAGACACAAAAGGTCACGTGACATACCGTTACGCTGCTGCATCTTATTGTATTTACAACCGACATCTATATGTTCGCGCGAGTTACTTAATTTTTACTATATTTTCTAATAAAATTTATGAAAACACATAGTATTATTTAAAAGTGTCGTATTTTGCTATATTATTTTTTGCTATAGTAAAATTTTAATATAAATTTGAGTAATATTTACATTAATTTTGATTAATTTGCAAAACCGTGTTTCATTTTTTTGCTTACAATTTTCGCTATGTAATAATGTAATTTGTTATATCATCTGTGTTAAAGTATACTATAGATACACGGAGAAAAATATTTCACTAAAAAGTGCGAGAAATTTCATGAAAAATTACTATAATATTCAGCAATGGTGAGATAGAGTCGCTGTTTACTAATGTTTAGTAAATTGAAGTATGCTAAGTTCTAGAAAATATTATTTTAATAATTAGTATACAACAAGTATAGCAATTTTTAATTTATTTACTCTTAATTATTACTATACCAGAAGAATGATTTTAAAAACTAAAATAAATTTTGAATTCAATACTATATGATTTTCTATTTAATGAAGCGCGGAGAATTCTTATTTTCTAGAATTATCAAATTAAACCTGAATTCATATTCCATTTTTTGACATACTTACATTTCAAAGACGCTCGCCTGTTCTTGTTTTCGTAAACATATAAAACTACCTAATAAATTTGTAATACCTAACTTCGCTATACTGATGTATCGCTGTACTTTAACACATAATCGCATGTAAGAGATGTTGTTGAAAGTTCTCTTATATACTAACCGAGTCAATTTCTGACCACTTGCGAGAACCGTCATAAGCTGTGCAGAAAGTGCGTAGCCGCCTGGTGGAGACTTCCACAAGTGCTACTTTTTCATTCTGAAAAATTTTACCACGATCACGAAAGTTATAGGTTAACCGGCAACCGCGCTTTTAGACTCAGCGAGTTGGGCGAGTATAGTGTTGTTGTTGCTCGAGGAACCTGGTCGAGTCGACCATCGCGTCGTCACGTGACCTTCATGAAAATAATCGCGAAGCGCCTTTACGTAGTATATTCGCGATTTCTGAACAAATGAAAACATAGATTTAGCATCTACTTTCTAAATTATTATTATACTTTATATTAAATATTAAAAGCTTGGTATACCAATTTCAAAAGTAATATTTTTTAGTGTATACATACCTGATTTTACTGTACTGTTCAGCAAAATTCATAATATTATTTACTAAATTAAAAAATAAAGTTATTGAAATTTTACTGCGTACAATTTTTAGTATACACGTTAACAATTTTTAGTTACTACTCTAATCATTTGTCAGTGTTAGGACTTGCGGAAATTATTGAATGTATGCTAATAAGTTTTATAATTATTGTAAAGTTTCTCATAATTTGGCTCGGTCTCGCCATTAGTGAAGATTATAGTAATTTTAAAGAGAGTATTTTTCTCCGTGTATAGTAATCATTCTGTATAAATTAAGCCTGTCCATTGATTATACTATAGAATATAGTAATTTTTCATAAAACTTTTTTTTCCGCATAGTAATTTCAACAACTTGAAAAATAAACAATTGAGTTGAATCTGTTAGATGAGAAACCAAAATTATTTTATACCGAAAAGTCTAATAAATTTTGAACGCGATTTTAAAGAGCTGAGTAAAACTTTTTTTTTTTGTATTCTCCAGGATTTTTAGATAAAAAATTACAGCGTCGAAAGTTTTGTAAAAATATGTTCATTTAGAATTGGGTTAAATAGTAATTTTGAACGATTAAGAAATTGTAAAGAGATTAAAATGAATTTTACAATTATTGCTATTAATATTCAGCAATATTTTTATGTACTGATAAATAAATCTTTTAATGTACTTACAATATTAAAAGGAAAAAATATCAGAAGTCACAAAGAATATTATGATTGTTATAAATCTTAGTTTTCGAAATCACTCATACTTTTAATTTCTCATGACACCTTTTTTTAACATTTTTAAAACTGAAAGAATCATTACAGCGATAAGTATTATCGGTGCAAAACCTATCTCACAACTGTAAACCAACCTATAATAGAATGCAGCATCGACTAAACTCTTTAAATATTTTGAAGTCTTATTTTAGTTCAAGTAGAGAGGAAAAATACTTTTCTAATTCATAAATTGGTTTTAATTAAGGAGATAGTAGAGTTGTATCTGAAATACCTAGTTACAGGACATCAATCCTTTTTAAATGAAATAGTATATAAAGCTTCTAGGACGCAAAACAGTCCGACTGCGATTTGTCGCCTAAACGAAGCTAAAGTAACAAAAAGACGAGGACTAGAAGCACTTGTTTTACGCGTGTAGGGTATACTATTTTTTTAACACACCGGAAGTGTAATTCAACTTTTAATGCCTGTTTTCTGGCTATGTTTTGCGTCTGTTTCGGAAAAAGGTATGAATTTAGTATTTTGCGCCCAGAAAGCAGAGACGAAAAGACTAATTTTGCACCCTGCGTTTAAAAATTCAATTCTTCGGTTTTTGATCAAAATTTAGCATTGTATCAAATAAAAAATTTCAAAGAGTAATATAAGTACAAAATAGATACTAGTCAAGTAAATGATAATAATAAGACTATTTACTTACCACAGGAATTTAAATGGTTGGTAGAATATTAAAAAAATGATCAAAAACAGGGTCCTAATCAATTACCCCGTCCGTGACGGTGCGTGGAATCGAACTTGTGAGTCTGGAGTTGGTAAACAATTGCAACTGCATACAAGCTAAACTGAAAAGTTACATGAAACCTGATAAGTTTCTGAAACACTATTAGCGAGCAAACATTAAAATGCGCGCTTGCCCAGGCATTCGAATAAACTGAACGCATTAGAAAAAGGAAACAATAGCCTATAGTCGGAAATTCGCCGGTCCAATTTCCAATTTCCATCGTAAAATGGCTTGAAATCCGTGTAAAAGAGTAAAAAGGAGAAGCATTTGCCCCTCGGACTTTGAGAGAGCGAGGGAGCGCAGCATTCTATGAAACTCCGAAACAGGCTATAGTCGTTGAAGCTCTCCGGGGGCTAAGGACAGTCGTAAAAAAGTACACAGAGCCCTCGGAGTAAAGCTCGTGCAGCTCGGCCGGCGTAAAACCGAATGCTGCGCTGTGCTGCATGTGTGTATGTGCGTGTGAATAATGTATATGTAAAAAGAAGCGTTTAAACACAGAGGAGCGAGACGAAAGGGATTAAAACATGACTTTGGTTGCGCGTGTTGCAGGTCGCGACTCGACGGGTGGCCTCAATGGCTCCAAGGACATGGACAGGGCGAAGCTGGTGCGCGACAGGCAGAACGAGGAGCGGCAGCGCAAACTGGAGGAACTGCGCCAGCAGGCGTTCGCAGCCCAGAGATTCCGGGAACAGCGCGAGGAGGAGAGACGCAGACGCATCGAAGAGCTCAGAACTAGAGATTACGACAGGTAAGAATAATTTTTGACTTATCAACTCTCGCGCTTGAAGAAATAGCAGTTCCTATTCTGTGCTGTATGAAATCATTGAGCAAAAATCATTATAAATGATAGTCTTCATTTTCAACAAAAATATCGGTTGTACCTTACACGTGACCTTGAGTAATAGTTTTATAGAAGAGTTGCCTCATTGCCGCGCAAATAAGAACATTTGGGGCTCAAAGAGATTGATTCTCCAATCATTTCGAGCCTAATTTTATTTCTCCTCGTTATACGTACGTTCTTTTCTTCAGATAAATGGTTGCTTTTGTGAGTGCATCGTAGACACGATTCTATATATAGGTGAGAGAGTTCGTGGATCAAACGGTCTGCTGTACAAACTTCCGGCTAATAGAGTAATATTTTAAATTATTTCGAGCTTGAACGAAACGGTTACAAGAAGTACTTTTACGATTATTTGAAAACTCGTAGTTGAAAAATTAAATTTGAAAAGCGACGTAAATAAAATTTCTGTGCATCCGTCCAAGTTTGGATTTTTATTTTCATTCGTCGACTTTTTATGCATAGGATAAAAAAACACTACTTGTGTAAAGAAATTTGGGTCTATCACAAAGATATATTAAAAATGTTTTTGCAGAACTTTAATGTAAATTTGTTGTCATCCTGATTTTACTTTCTCGGGTTACTATACGGTTAAGACACGGAAGCATATATTTTAACATTTTATCTCTCACCAATGAAACTTATACAAATATTACCAAATCTAAAACGAACTGAGTACTTTTACAGTAAATCAAATAAATGTAGATTTGTGTTTAAATATTTAATTATAAAAAAATTTATCGACAAATAAAAATTGTCTCAAAAATGGGTTAACCACGATATAGATAATAGACTGTTGTAATCAAAATTCAAGCATATATTGCACTAATTTATTTTTGTGTATACTATTCACAGAAAGGTATTGGTACGAATGATAGATTTAATAAAAGCAATAGGATTAAAGCCGATAAACCTGAGCCCTAGTAGCTATAATAATACATTATTTGTTTGTTAAATGATTGAAATAAATGCCAATTATTCAAATTAAAATACATTCAAATTACAATTTAATATTTTTTACTGAACTATAGTCCAAAGTGTTGCTTCAATTGTTACTCTTATGGAATTAGTCATATAATATGCTAATAACGTGATTTTATTAGTCTACTTTTCATAACTTATGTTAAACAGTAGTTCTTTGACTGCATTAATTTTGCTTCGTCAGCTCAGTGCTGCAGCATACATATGTCTGAAAAAGTATTTAATTATTCTTGGGAAGATTGAACATTTGACGCTGCAACGTTCACAGAATTTCTAGCAGACTAAATATCAGAAACATAGAGAAAGACAGTTTATCACGATAGACTCGCGCTGCATTGTACATAGTCCCTCTTAAACTTTTGGAGTGCGAGTTTGTGGTACACCTCGCGTGAGACATGTACATGCAGTTAGACGAATGCCGTTGTCCAAAAGTTCACGCAAACAAACTAAAAACTCTTTCTCTTGTTTAATGTAATGGAACTCGCATCACAACTTCTTCTTAAATTAAATTTATTTCAAAGAAACGTATCAGCAGTTAGTTACAGATTTTCTCTGTTCGAAAATTATCTAGTTGTAGCTACCCAGTACCTCGAAAGTCAAATCAGAAAAAACTCGGATATAGAGTAAATTTGTAGCCTTTGAAAAAACGACAACGAAAAAAGTGCGTTAAAAATATGAGTTTATTTTCTAATAATGATTTATGAGAAGATAAGAAAGAAGCTGCAACATTTTCGCGCATCTGTTACTTTACAAAACGAACAAGTGTATCAAATTCTTCATCAATAAGTTCAGAAAATACTGATAAAAAATATTATATTTTGTTATATTTATAATTTTATTAAAGCTTTTATAGTCTTAGGCTGATACTCATAGGCGATTTATTGACTCAAAGTTATGAAGAAAAATGAGAAGCCTTATACAAAGTAATAACGCTTGCCCCTGACGGGTTTCACATATCATGTCTAAAACTCTTGGCTATATAATGTATTTTCTTGTTTACCTCGGGAGCAGCGCATGGTTATTAATGCAACCCTGCAAATTCAATTAAATCTACATGAGCTTAAAAAATGCTCGTGTTTCACCTCATTTCTCCATCCAAATGACAATTCGAATACATGACTAAATTAAAGCAATGATGCCTTACAAAGAGATTGTTTGAAATATATTCTCGGAGAGAAATTTTGTACTAAAATTTACAAATTACAGTAGGCATTTCCACGATAAACTATACTAATTTGGTCACAGACCTGCAAATATCTAAATTTTAGTAGAACTATACTATTTTATTTTATATAACTTTGAAATTTTTTTTCATCCAATGATTTTTTTTGTTTTATCGAAGAAACTTACATATATTATACTCTCTAGACAACACACATAATTACAAATATCGAATTAAATAAAATTTTTTTTGTGTCGGGATCAAACCCTGGCCCACCGGCCGAATAAGAGACGCGGCTTACCAAGCACGCTACATAATCGAGATCTTGGTCGAGCTGCTTCGACACGCCCTCATACGTTACCTTATACAATATGACATTAAATGCATATGAAAATGCACAATAAATGCAGAAAAATATGATCTTTCTTCCCAAATTAAGTAAAACAATATTATTAATACATCAGCACGATTGTTTAGAGCCTAAATAATTTCATTCGTAACAAAATAATTCTTAATTTACATCGCGTTTCAACAGGTTATGTTTTCGTGGTGGCGCTACCGACGCCTCGGCCGTCGAGAAATTCGAACTGCGCATGCTCCAAGCCCTAAAATTACAATAGTGATCTATCAAAATTTAGTGGAAATATAAGAAAATTTATTACATAATCTAGTCTTATTAAGATTTCACAAAAATTACTGTAACGGTTTACTAAAAACTTAGTGAAGAATTTAAGAAAAATTTACTGCATATTCTGGTTATTTTCTTCCTTTTGGCAGTCTGTGACCAAATTAGTGTAACTTCTTCTAAAGTATCATAGTGTATTTGTAAACTTTAATTAAACATTTCTCTCCGTGTTGGCATAGAAATTTATCAGAAATAAAAAGATTCTTGCTTTTAACAATTCAACATACAGCACTGCGAATAATGATAGTAAATTGAAGTTATATATAATTGAGCATGGTAGGCGACAAAGTAAACGCACCGGATAACTGAGGCTAGCTCTGAATCCCGCAGGCGGAGTCAGGTAGAGGAGCGCAAACGGCTGATATGGGAGGCGGAGCGCGAGAGGCGCGAGGCGATCCTACGGAAGAACCAGGAGCGTGAGGCCCGCATCGAGGCCAAGCGAAAGAACGAACGCTCGCACATAGTGTTCGCCTTCGGGAGCTCGACGCCCCGCATGCTCGAGCCCGCGGACACAGGTGGCGCCAGCTTCTGGGGAACGAGGCGCGCCACCTCCACCACCAACGTCATGATGTTCTCCGCGGCCCAGCCGCTCACCAGGAGGTCCTCCGAACGCGAGCTCGACGGCAGCAAGAAGCGCGCCACCTCGGCGGGTGGCCTCGACAGGAAGCCCGGAGAAGGTTAGTCATGCTTACCCTCTGCAAATACCCACAGATCTATATACAGGCTCTTAATGTTACACGACCTCACTGTCATGTGATGTCGGTCTCCACCTATACGTTGCTCCGGCTGCCTCTTCATTCTCGTCTAAACGTTCCGATGGATGACCCGCTCTCTGCCCATGCGCTAGCTTCGAATCTCTTGCAATATGTATTTCGAGCTAAACTGTAATTTCAACGCTAATTTCGAGTCGTCCATGGGCAATGAAGTCGTGCATCGAGACATTTATTCGTTATCGTTTCAATGTAAGCTCCACACACCATGTCTCTGTATTTTATTGTACTCTTTGGACCGAGATGATTTTCCGTTCTTCGTGGATATTTGGTGAACTGGAGTGAGTATCGTTTTGGTGAATTCGCGACAAACGTTATAGGATACTTTTAGATACTGTAGATATCACTGAGGAATCACAAGAGTGGATTTGGCAGAATTTCATGGTCCGCGATCAATCATATACGAGTTATACGTATTGTATAATACGCTTGCTTATTTTAACTATTCAAATGCTCGCTCGAAGCTAGTTTCGAATGTTTTGCCAAAACACTCCTCTGATTTCAAAGTTTATGTTAATTGAGAATCCTGTCCATAAAATGGAGTTAATGTTGTTAACGGACTGTTGGTGATGCTGTCCATTCCAATCTCTGTATAACTGTGAGTAACAATGGTATAGTTTCCACATACACATTTGCTCAGATATTCTATCTGGCAAAGAATATATTATATATGTTTAAAAGTTGTCAAAATCGTTGCCGAAACCGTGGCTGATTGACATATCCGTAATTATATAATTTCCTTTAAGTTCAGAATGTTATTTTTGGTTCGTTGTGTTAAAAATCAGTGAAAGCAAAGTGTTTATATTCTCACCGTTATTTGAGTTCCCAGGTTAAGCCATACTTTCATTTGATTCATTTATCTTGAATAAACAGCGAAACGCTTGAATTATGTTTGACGATGATCACAACTTGAAGTTTCCTCTTGTTTATCGATGTAAGGCATGATTAAACGTTTATTATTGCGCAAAACGTAATATATAGTTGTCTATGCTCTAACCTACACATACCTCACTGAGAATTACTTTGAGTATGACAGCGAATGCTCCTTCATAATATATTGTCAACTTGAGGTTCGGTCATCTTAAACACTCTTTAGCAACACACTAAAGTGACAGCAGAAGCAACATCATTGTCAAAGTAATTGTACAAGCGAAACGCATATGAATCTTGCAGCAACTCTTCGGCAGATGACGTTATTGAAAAGCACCTGATATGCGCCGCTTGCGTATTGCTATATAGTTATTGATTTGGCAACGTCAAAAGGTGGCTTCTGCAACTGTACTCGTGGCTGCACCATGAGCTCGATTCTCACTTTCATTCATCATTTTTTTTCTTTTTCGCCGTCACTTATATACTTGCAACAAGAGAGAAGGAGTACACTAAATATTTCAAAAACTCTTCTTCCGTACTAACTTTTGTAAGAATACCAGTCGCTCGTTTATCTTTCGCTGTTGTAAAAGTCAGCAAACAGCCAGCTAACCGGTAAATTCGCGATTATATAAGTAACAACTTGACTTGTTTAAAAGATCGTCGCTTACCTTCGGGATTGACTTGCGCAGCCATTGAGAGAATAAGTGAGAGAGAAAAGCGAATGAAAAAATAAATGAACTTGTTAAAGAGTAGTGCAAACTCGCTGCGAGATAAGTACTTAGCTCAAAAGGCCGCGAAATGCGCGCAAACCATCGGGAGAAAAAAAACGAAAAAAGTAACAAAACGATCGGTTGCCCCATTCTCTTTTCCTCTCCGGCTCTCTTGGCGCGCGTCCGTCAAGTGTGCGGCGGTCCATCCACGCGAACACAGAGTTCACCGTATATATACCGCTCATTCTTTCTCTCTCCTGCCCATTCTTTTTTCATTCTCAGCTTGCAACAAAGTAGCCATAGCACATACACACACGCGCGCCCATAGCACACTCTATATATACTACTTTCTCACTTAACCACCCTCGGCCCGCAGCTATATTACACCTAACGCCCATTCGCCACCTCCTCTTACAATTTCTCTCGCAGCTGCCGCCGCCGCTCCAACTAGACTTGCAGCTTTGGACTCGCTTCTATTCGACGATATATATATATGTGTACACGTGCATACGAGCTCTCTATGTGTATACGATCGTTCGCGCTTCATCCGTCAAGCTCAATGGGGTCTTTTGTACCGTATTTCTCGTTGTACTTATTCAGAGGATACAGGTTAAAGGCAGTTGAACGAATTCGAGATTAGATTTAGGTCGAGGAGTCTCGGGGAACCTCTTTTTAGAAGAGAATCGTTCTCCTCGCGAGGAAAGTAAGTCTTTTTCATAGATATGCCGTCAATGAGATTTACTTTTTGAGCTTACGAATCGATAAAACAAACCTAAATATCATGAAAATGCCTACTCGATTGACCGTATCGAGTGATTTAACTTATTGGAATAAAATCTGATTTTCGTTAATGTATCCTCTGGATGGAAATTGATCATTCTGTATATTCACGAAACACTTGATACTCGTGATCAATAACTTATATTGGTATACGGCGAAACCACATTCATTATACATAATAGGTAGATTTTGGAAATTTCTATTTTCCTTCATCTGTACAAGTAAAGAACATTTCACTAATATATAGTTTTACTAATTTATTTTTCTCTTCACAGATTAACTTTACATTGCTACAAAAAAATTTCTTCTTATCTTTTTCATTAATCTATTTATCAATTTTCTTTATCAGATAAATATCTTCTCTATCAATTCCTTTTACACTCTTTTTATGAATCATAAATATTTGCAGTAAAGTTTTAAAATGGAGTAGAAGAAATTTTTTTGCCTAAACACAATTCCATAGTAAACATAATTTTCTACTAATTTTAAAATATAAAATACTTATAAAATTCTCTATTGTATATTTAATTTTTTGTTTATTTATATATTGTAGATATTAAGTTTACATCATAGTTTTTTGAAGGGGAGTTTGCGGTTAAATATTTTCCATTGAATATAAAATAATCTTGGTCGCTACCCTTTCTTGTAAGCATACTTTATATGCAAGTTAAACCTTTCAGGATTGGTTTTTTACTTTCAAAATCTACATCTTGTATAATTATAAGTTTCTTCTTCATGCTTTCTGCTTCACTTTTTTTTTTACTTACTGAATCTTTGCCCAATCGTAGAATAACGCCAAATGGATCGCGTGACTGACAACGTACTTTGAAACATTTCCGTCGTCATATAATTACTTAGTTCGATATCATATTTCAAGACATATGCTAGGGTCGGAAACATTCCCATCTTACCTGTTTTTGTAATTAACGAAAGATATCAAAATTTTGGAAATTAACTTTTTTGTCATCACCTCGGTAATAATGTACACATTATGTGATTCCAGTTTCATAAAATTCCATCCATAATTTACATAGATTTTTGTTTTCGAAAATTTGGTTTATAATTCACAGAGATTTTTGGTACTGGAATTCTCGAAGACAAAAATCTATACAAATTATGGATGGAATTTTTTGACACTGTACATCATTACCGAGGTGCGGAAAGAGAGTTTATTTCCAAAAATTCGTCTCTATCTTTATATATTTCGTTAAATGCAAAAATCGGTAAGGTAGAAGTTTTATGGACCCTATCACATGTCCTTATCAATTGTAAAAACATTATAAAATATTCCAATAACTATTTGAACATTTATTGCCTTGTCGGGAAAACATCACTAACTCAATTTTCAGAAATTTGTAAAGCCAATGTATAATAATTACAAAGACTATCTCCAATATATGAGTTATTTATGAGAGATTCTTACACCAATATATGAGAAATAAATGGGAAATACATATCCATAGAGCAATACTTACACCAAGTATTGCAAAACAATGGTCAATCTGTGGATCCTATATTAAGTTTCAAAACGGATATAATAGACAACACTAAGGATTTATAATTATAATAGGACACTAAGGACTAAGGAAATTTTTTTATAAAAACTAAATTAATTTCTCATTAACATTATAATCTACAAAGCCATGAGAAATTATAAATAATTTAAGTATTGGAATGTATACTAGACTACATATTTTAAAGTAAATATAATATAGCGGAACCACGTATTGACGATAGTTTTCCAATACTTGGTGTAAGTATTACTTCGGTTTTGTTAATACCTTATATTTCCTATATATGAAGCGTTATAGAAATTAATCTAGAAAAAACGGTCGGTCAATAAACGCGTTGAAGAAGCATCAGTTGGAAAAATTCTATGCTCACCAACACAAAACCCCCTTCGAACAAACTGCACACTTCACTCGCTAAACACTCTTATTCGCTCGAAACACAAAAAAAAAGACGAAATAACAATGACATGACTAACAAAACGCGTAAGAGGTAGAGAGAGATAGAGGGAGAAGGGAGAGAAAAACCAAACGAAAATGGCCAATCGCAGAAGGTGAATCTGACGGCGCGGCATTTTGCCCGACTTTGATTTTTGCAGATATGAGAATGTCCTCGTCCATGTACGAGGTGTTCAATTGGAATTGCACATCTGATTCCCCCTTAACTCCTGCGAAAAGCAAGAGAGCCAGCCTCTCTCTGCCCCCCAGCACCGACATCTTCTCTTGCGACGATATGTCGATGATCGACGACGCTAGGCGTCCGATGATACAGCGGGGGGCAAGCGGTGAGTCCATTCTCTCCACACTTTCAACTTGACGAGCTCCGCAGCCGTCGTCTGAGCGATAACAGACTCATTGTTTTTTTCTTTTCTTTTTCTTTTCTGTACACGATCTGAGTAAAAACACTATACGAGTATTCGCATCGACGCCTGCTATCGGGGATACATATATTATATGTATATACGTGCTTATGTCTATAACGTGTTTTTTACTTTCTCTGTTTCTATTCGCTCCGTTTCTGTTCTCTTTGACTTGATGATAAATCGCGAACGCTCGATCTACCTTGTCCATTTTGTCGCTGCACTTATTTTATTACGTACATTAGGCAATATTCTAATTACTTGCTGTTGTATATATAAGCCAAAAACTCACTCTTTTGGATAAATATTTTATTCCGACTATTACACTTGAAAAATTTATAATTATCGAATAAGACTTGATTACAACATTTCCATAAATATAAAAACTTACACACTTTTACATAGTTTTGGACATACAAAGAAATTTAAAATTTTAATTTTATTAGAAACTCTTATTTTAATATTTACTTCGTTTTAGAGTTTAGATTCTGTCACAAGGAAATTTGATTACGTGATGCTCATTTAACTGGTCTGTACAATGAAAACTAGAGCTATTTTACTGTATGAAAATGATTATTTTACTAAATATGAAGTTTCATCACGTGGTGCAAGGTAGAATGTGCGTCAGTGTTTTAGATTCTTTCAACGCTGTATTCTGTATCTTGTTGGAATGATCTATTCCTGCATCTCTTCATGTTTCTTCTACGCTAGTAGCTTCTACTGTATTCTGTTTTACGTGTACTCTTTTTATCATTTTCACCATCCTTGACAGAAATTTACAATTTTTATAAATCCCTTAAAGTATTTAAATTCCCAATTTCAATAAATTCACTTCAAATACGCTAGTAATGATTTTGTGGGGTTCTCACTCCTTCCCGCGCTCGACAGTACGCTCGGCCGCGTAGCGGGAACGGCGCAAGGTACTGTCAAGCGCGGGAAGGAGTAAGAACCCCACAATTTTATTATTTGAAATTTAAAATTAAGGTAAAGTACTCAGTATTGGAATGAAGCAAAATGTGGGATCCATAATGGAACAATAGCGAGAAAGCTATTGTCAAGAAAAATATGGTTTATCCAATCATCTGAAAATTTTCTTAATCTGAATTCTTAATGTAATTCATTTTATAAAGATGCGTTTTAAAGAGCAACTTGTGTTTTATGCAAAGTAGTTCAACTGCTTTTAATAAAATAATAAAAATTATCCAGTTACAAAATATAAATAACGTTATGAACAAATAAATGAAATTATCCGTGTATCTGTTAAAAATAATAATATTTTATCTAAATATTACGTTTTCAAATTTACCTCCCCATTTTGATAACATAGCACCCAACAGTTAAATGCGTATCAACTGTATCAAACTTATACTGTATCAAGATATAACTTATTTATTAAAAACTGTATAAAAACATTCTCTTAGACGTTCCAGTATTGGTACAAAATCTTTTCGAGGAATAGTCAAAAAACTTTCCACTACTGCAGACTTTACCTTACTTTTAAAACTTATTTTTTCAAAATTAAAAAGTTTACTACTACTTCTTTTTTTGTAGTTAATTGAAAAACGTCCAGATTCAGTGACAAACATATTATTTTTCGAAATCAAGCTTTTAGTTAAAACATAATAACAGATAGAAATATTTTGCTCTGAACAGTGCTCTAATATTAGGCACTTTACCTTATATTAAGATAAAATAGGTACTTGCAATGTATTACAATAACCAACAATTAAATAAATACATTGTATTGAAAAACATTAGCCAGTTTATCAGTATAAACTACGGTTACGTGAAAAACAAAAAATCTTTAGTTGCAAGGAAGAATTCATTTCCAAGGGAAAACACGTGCTCGCGAAATAGAACCTTTTTTATCTAAAAATGAAGATAAAACCTTTTTCAAATTGAAATTTAAAAACTCTTTTTTACTGTTCTGACAAAATATAAAACAACCAATAGAATTCTTTTCGAAGTTCGTAAGCTAATTTTTGTAGTTTAATAAAGAAACTCTGATAAACCAGCTTGAGAAAATGTTTAAGTATTGATTGCACTTAACGTTTTCCCTATAGTTATATCGTATAATTTATAGCCAATACAGCTCCTTTGCACCTACTGGCTTACTTACACCACTTATTTCCACCTGAACCGTTTCCGTTTCATATTTTATGTACACTTAGTAAAGTGATTTTGCTTTTATAACATTTCCATATCGGAGAATATAAATAATGATGAATTTATTTATCATTATTTATATTCTCCGTTTGTAAACTTAGTTATTCAGTTTTAATGCTATTGTTAAATTTTATTTTAATTGCCCTTTGTTATCTTTATGATATATTATGTAAATAATGTTCTCGAATAATGAAAAATAATATTATGCTATTTAATTATTTTTTATGAAATTAGATGCGCCGTTAGTTCCATATATATATTATCCTTCAGAGGTCAGACTGGTTGAGGAAAATATTACATTTTCCGGGTGAATGTTTGATATCTCAAAAAAATTCTGTCAAGGATTACTTCGAATTGATAAAACGCAATTGCATGCGCGCTTTTTTTTATTTTCATTTTAATTCACAACATCTCTCATGGATTCGCAAAATTCGACTAATAGGAAATGTTCTTCGTTCACGTTCTCGTTTTTGCGTCGATGGCTTTTATTTGGCAACTTATATTTTTCATGTTTGTGCAGCTGTGGTTTAATTTTTTATTTCGCTTCTCTGCACAGTTCACTTAGTCGTTGGAATTAAGCGATGTTTTGTTTTTGGAATGATTTTTGTCAGCTTATACATTTGCAAATGCACTGCAGTAGCGCAGTATTTTTGTTCTCTCGTATTGTCTTGTTTATTTAGATGAAAAAAGTACTTTTTTTAGCTTAAGCCAATTAAATATAATAATTAGGAGGTACAGAATTAGAGGGCATTATTTTTTGAGACAACACGTTTATACAATCTTTTAGAAAGATAACGAGACGAGCATACGATTTCCAGCATTTTCGTGTGTCTTTTGAACTACAGTTACAATTAAAAACAGTCCTCTTTTTCTAGTCATTCTAGACGCCATTTACTTGAGAATTCACTTATTTTACACAGGAAATCCTAATATATAAAATTTTATATAATTATAGCTAATATACAGTAACTCAAGTCACAATTTGAATATGCATACACTTTATCATGAAATAATGATTATATTCTGAGCTGTAAACTTTAGAAAAGAGAATTACATGTAAATGGCTTTAAACCTTCTGTATTTTTTCGTTCTAAATTGTGTTGTATTTGTGTGTGTACTGTTATTCTCTAATAATTTTAATAAAAGGCTTGAAATGGCTAGAATGTATTTTGTGTTGTGTTTACACTGCATGCATAGTTAATTGTTACGTCAGAAAGGAACATGATAAATTACTCGCTCTATTAGAAAATTCATAATGTAATTTATGTATTTTTGTTTATTTTTTTCTTTTCTTTTATTTGGTATTCTGTTGTGATTCTGAATGTTTTTGTTTTCAAGTTAAGGGATATCTTTCATACTTTGATAATATTTTCCTCGTACTAGGGCTTAAAGTACACATTTCAAGTTCGGGTACCGGGAGAGAAAGGTGTACTTTCGGCACTGGTATGAGGAAAACATAGTATATGTATCATGGGAGAAAAATTTTTTTTTCTCGCTAGCTGCATAATATACTATTAACAAAAACAACAGGAGTCATGTGCATGATTTTAAGGGAAATGACTCTCAGACTGAATCTTATTTTTAGTTAGTTTTTGTCGTAATAATAATTGTTTACCGATAAAGATATCTAAAATTTATAACTTATCATTTGTTCTAATAAATTGAATCGGTCTGTATATTGTATATCTCTAATAGCTTGCAATGTAATTTAACTAGTAATTTTTTTTCAGCTTTTACAGTATTTATCTCATGAAATTAAATTAAAATCAGTCTACCTGCGAACATTTTCAAAGTCTTATAAAATTTTTCATACTATACATGTTTGAATCTTTCAAAGAATATAAAAATTTTAAATATTTTCTTTAAAAATAAAATACTATGATTTAACTCAAATGATTATGGACTTTGATTTTCAAACTATTCTTTTGAGTAAGGGGCACAATGTATTTTATAACTTGAATCTTCCGAGCGCAATTTATTAGAACATCTGAGAATTCAAATGGCTAAGTTCAGTCGAGAGTACAAACACAGTCCACGATTGTCCCAGTCCGGCATCACGTGTTGATTTCCCCTTATACTTGTATAGTCTGAAAAAGAAATTGCAAAGCCTATGAGACGCGATGCGAAAAGGTTCATAATGTAAATGCAAAAAAGCGAGGCTGGGACAGGCCTGGAGGTGTGCGTCAACCTCGGCGTCAAGCCTAACCTCTCTCAGCACGGTCGCAGCCCGCAGTCGAGGAATTAAGGGTCGCCGCAGGGGAGGGGGTGGGGGTGGGGGGCGGCTAGGGGGCGCCAAAAGTCGATAGTCTAGCCTTGTGCCTATGTGTCCGTATTCGCAGGTGATGATAACGAGGCGATGATGATGGGCGGCACGACCCCCGGCACAGCCGCCGCAGGCTGCGTCACGCGTTACGCTAACCGGCGGCGCACCGACCTGATGCCCACGATACCCTCGCCCAGGGACAGGGACTCCAGCGGCAATCCCCCTAGCTCCGGTAGATCCTCGAGCGCCAAGTCGTTCACGCGCAGCCCAGGTAGGACATACTCGATGTCGAGGCTGGACCAGCTGGCCCAGCCGCGCAGGCGCACCCTGCCGGCAAGCGAGCAACCACTTGACCAACAGCAACAGCAGCAGCAACAGCAGAGCCTCGCAGCTTCGAGCATGAGCCGCAGCATGTCGCACCTGGCGAGCGCGCATGCGCAGTCGGTAGGCGTTAGGGGGGCCCAGCAAGCGCCGGGGCCCCTCAAACGCAACGACAACTCGCGTAGCATGGGCACCTTGCCGGGTTCCGGGGTCAGTCTCATGGGTTCAAGGCCCACCCGGGCCGAGCGGCTGCGGCGCAAGGCTCGCGAGCACCAGCCGCACCAGCCGCAGTACCAGCAGGCCAACGCAGGTAAGAGAGGACGTCACTGTGCTTCGACCTCGACTCTGCTTTACCGACGCGCGCAATCGGGGTTGTTGGGATGCGGTTGAGGCTCGCGCGAGGACCAACGGGGAGCTTTGTTCTGGTGGACATGGTACCATACGTTGCTTGAGGATCTAGATGCTCGGTCGCTAGGCTTACCTGCTTGCTGGGCCAAGTTGGTAAAATTGAGGGGGTGGGTGGAGTTCAGGGGGTGTCAAAGTCTTACCATTACCACTACACTGCCTTACCGACCGGATCCTAAATCACTAGTTATAATTAAATAAATACTTGGAATTATGCAAATTCCGATTACAGGCAAAGTTTTAAGGGAACATTTCAATGATAGCTTTAAAACTTTCTGTTAAAAGAGAAATTTTTGAAGGGGCCATTAAAATATTTGCTTGAAACTTTACGAGATGACACATAATTTGTAGATGTACCACACCTGTACTTGAGAATTCATAATTAAAAATATTTTTATAATTAATACAAATTATTTACTTCTCGGTCGGTAAAATTTAAGGCTGGAAATTGAAGAATTTTAATTGATTTTAACACCCTCTTAATGGGCAGTAGAAGATATTAGGTAAATAAAGTTTCAAGAGAACATGAAATTTCTTAAAATAATTTTCTGAAACAAAATTTGATTAATAACAGAAACTTTAATAAATATTTGTGATTTTTATAATCCATAATGTGATATTGATTAAATTACTTTTGGAATATATTAAAAGATAGCAAAAGTAAATTCATAAATCAAAGTATAAAAATAATTTTCCCTCCCTTGTATCAGGATAATTAGCTTTATTTTGTAAAAGTTACTAGAGTCTTCAGTAGGTATTCTATAAATTAGATTTATCAACCTATTAAATATTTTTATAGAATCCTGAAAATTTTTCAAATAGATAACTTTAATCGTTTACCAACTTTTAACTATAAATCTTACCCTTTTGGAATTTTATTATTATAATGAGTATGTTATAACTCTTTCATTTAATCCTTTATCTGACGGAACGTTTGGTCACTCGGGATTTTCAATGTTTCGTGGCAAGGACGACCCGTTAATTTAAAATTACTGATTTTCAAGTGATTTTAATAGTACATTTCAACACGGGGGCGGAAGAGTATTATTTCACTCACGAGACGTTTTTCGGCCGAGCGAAGCGAGGTCGAAAATTCAAGTGAGGGAAAAATCCTCTTACGTCCTAATCTCGAACCGTATTTTTCATCACGAGAGCCGTAAAGTCGCATCAAACATGCGATTTTGAGGTTAAAGTGACGAAAAGATATATTAATTAAATTCAAACGAATACTTTTTGAAAACGTTTTGATTTTTGTAAAAAAATTTTGAATCGGCACAACAAAGAATTTTTTCTTTTGCTCTGCAAGTCGCGAGCGAGGAAAGACACGCGAGTCTATCGGCAAAAACGATACCGAGCTAATGGATTATTTTTTTTGTCTATCTCGCCGCGGTATAAATTCGGAGCGGCACTGCGAGTTGGGAGCACACACGTACTTTGCATGTTTCATGAAACAGGAGCCTGTGTGAATCAATTAAATAAGAAAGGAGAAGCCTACTTTGTCAATTAAACGCGAATCCCCAGGGGCTGACATGCGCGTCTTTGGTCATTTCTTTGAATTAACAACCAATACTTTCGACGTGTTCTTGCTTTCTTTAGACCTAGAGAAACGCTTTAAAATCGCAAAGGCTCAGCCAGGATATATCTTAATTTTACCGGATACTGCAAAATTATTTAGTATACATTTCATTAATTCAAGGAATAATTTAAGTGACTTACGCTGTGACTATATTTTGGATACCCTTCAAAGATCGCAGAAAATATATGTTGCATATTCCTTTTGCTTTGTTTTTAATATCAATGAAAATATTGAGCGTATCATTTAATAACATTATTTAGTAAGCAGCATAGAATACGAATTTAAATATTATTCCGAATATTATAAAGCTAATTGACGGAAGAGGCGCTATTATTATTATAATTATTATTGAACTTTGCTTATGAAAGGAACTTTTTCAATTGAATGTAACGAATAGGAAAGTTGATTAACAAAAGGCTCCTGTATATATAATATATTATAAATTTAAAAAAAACACCAGTACAAAAGCCGCTTTTTTGGAGACAAAGGTGATGGTAAAACGCTATTTCTTCGTTCTCGGTAAGCCGCATCTGATTTTTTTTCATACTTCAACTAACACCCAACAACAATGCAAAAAATAAACAAGTGTATTTATTGTGCAATAACACCATTTCTACTCACAATCTCACGATTTTTTTCAATTGAGTGTGCTGATACTTTTGGTTTTCTTCTCATTATTTTTAACGATGATTTTTCATTTATACTTTTTCATAATTTTTACCTTGATTTCGATTTTTTGTTTTGTTTTGAATTGTTTTCTAACGTTAGCAGCGACAGGCAAGCTTCGGCTGTTGGTGGTGGGCCTCACTAGCATATATTGTTTTTTTATGCAAATAAAAAGAATACAAATAATAATAATGCTTAATATGTTTGTTTGTCATAACAACATGACGAATATACACACGTGATCATTGCCAAAAATTTAATTTCTCACTGCTTACGATGTATAGATATATCGATGCGCACCTTTTACATACCTAAACGTTCACACGCACTAGTGGTCTTTGATGTTCGTAAGTAGAGACTGTTAAATTTTAAAGTACTGTATTAATATACCAGAGGAACAAATGTTTCTATATTATAATGTAGAATTATACTTGAAATCTTTAGAATTAGTTTTGTTTTCATTCACAAGAAATATCTGTATGTTAAATTAAACTTGCAAGATTTAAATGCAGGCTGCAGTAAGGAATTAAATTTTAGATGTATATATATGTAATATAATGAAGTATAAATTCATGCTAACGATGCTGATGATGTACGTTGATTGGCATGGATTTTGTTGTAAATATATTGAACGAACAGTGCAGTGGAATTGATTATCTTCGACTATGTATTTTCAGACATCGAATTTCGCTATGTGCAACATTGGTAACTTATGATCAGAATATATTTAAAATTATCCCAGTAATATGAAACAAAATTGTCTAACTTTCAATCTAGTCGTTGATAGTAATCAATTTCACTGTTTTGGTCTTGCTTAGCCGCTTAGGACTCAAGAAACGACAACCCATGGTAAATTTTTAATTCAACATATTGCAACCCAGGCTTCTTATAAGTTTTATACAAGATGAAAAAATTGTAGCACTTTTAAATATTAAAGATCTTTTGAAAATAGAAAGATAATTCGATATCTCAGTATTTCGTGAAAGCGTAAGGTACAAGTTTTACAAATACAGTGCACATAATCTCAATCGGATCTAACGCGAAAACAGCTCGGTCGATCGTTCTTCCGTCCTAAGAAGCTAAGCAGCAATCAAAGAGGTCCTGCAAAGCCTGCAGATCTCGAATTAGCGTTGGATTAAACAAGCGAGCAAAAATAAGCCGCGAGAAAGAGTGCGAAAGAGAGAAAGGTCGAGACGAGGAAGAGCGAGACACGATGGTGTATGTGAATGTGACCCGCCTATAGGTATCCGGAGCGGAGAGGCGACGCCCTGCAGTCCCTCACGGCCCCACAGCTCCATGAGTCAGCAGAGCGCCACGAGCAGCGTAGCCAGCAGCAGCGTCAACCTGCGCCCGCGTACAGGGACCCCGAGACGCCCTAGGCCCGCCTCCATCGCCGGCACAGGTGTCTCCGTCAGCGTCGACCGCAACAGTGAGCATGGCTTTCATCCCCTAGCCTATACTTTACCTGCGGCGCGGCCTACGGTCCTTGGACTGAGATTATGTACCGAGCGCCTTTATCCCGGCCACTGGGATTTCGGCTAAGCTCTTCTAATGCGGGGCTAAGCTGTCCTGCGGACAGTGTTGTCTAAGAAACAATGTGCACTGCTACTTCTTATTGCTTTAGCCTTAAAGATTGCAATCAGAATTTTCAAATACAATGAACTTAAATCTATGGGTAACGGATTACACGGCTTAAAATAAAGGGCCCGTAAATTACACTGTAGTTTATACTTTAAATCCGAAAAGGTGGCTAAATACTCCAAGAGGGGAAATTGCTATACTCTGCTCGCTACTCAATTTTATTGCGGGTCACGGCTTTGGCTGAAATTTTACAAAGACGTTCTTTGGGGAAAAATATGAGATGCGCATCTAGAGCTGCTGCCAATGGACACTAGGGGCCAAGTGAAGGCCCATTTCATCAACATATATTAAAAATTATGATTGTTTTTAAATTTTTGTTGCAATGTCAATATAAATTGTAGAAAATGTTATAAAAATGATAACGAAAGTATAGATAATGCGCGTTCATTTGCATTTTAGAACGAGTTATTAGCACTTTTCATTCAACAATTATAAGCAATCGAAAACATGATTAAATTTTGGGGCTTAATATTTAGCATTAATTTGAGTTGTGAAACGCGTCAAAAATTAAAATAATTTTCTAAAACGCAACTAAAAGCTTTTCATCTATACTTTTAATGTCTGTATTGTAACATTTTCTAAAATGTATATTGAGCTCGCAATAAAGGTTTTAAGACAACCATGATTTTTCATACATTGGAACTAACGCCGAGACACGTATATCATATTTTACGTCAAAGAATGTCTGTAAAGTTTCCGCGAAAGTCGTGACTCTTTCAGATTTAGATTTACTGATTTTGATTACACATGACACTATCGCGCATAGAATCAACGCGAAAATTTTAAGAAAAGGGGTTTTGAAAAAACATTCATTAATACTTGTACAATACCGAATTTGAAACTTTTTAACCAATAATGTACCTATCATACTTGTTTCTTTTATAAAGATGACCATGATTATGAATTAATACAAATCATAAAACAACAGATTACCCCGATAAGTTGGTTATCTTGGTACCATTCAATAAGAAATACAAGTATTGCATTCTTTTTTATGCACCTTCTGCAATATTTTATATAGCATTATTATAGTAATTTCTCTAATGATACATTATTACACATACATATACTAATAAATGATGTTCAGGTAAGAAAACATAATTCTCAGTCCAAGAAAATTGTAAAGTGAATTTTTATCCTTTCTTATTTGCTACGAACCCTCAGTTTTATAGACGAACCTTCTGGACGCAGATAACAAGAAGTTTAATATGAATTATTATATTTCACAGTACCTATCTGTAAATAACACATAAAATTCGGTTCTGTGCAATCATATTTGTACATTCTTAAATTAAAATGATATCATTTCCAGAAAAAGAAATGAAAAATTGTTTTGCATAGAATTACAATTTATTTCGATTCACTATATTATGATTACCGTTATATAAAACTTCGATTAGATTTTTGGACGAACGATAAATAACGATGTGATATGTACAAATTTTGTGTTAAATGTTTTTTCTCGAAGGTTCAACTATATAATAGGTATGCCAATAAAACTAAGAATAATTTATAATTATGCAAGTAATTTCTACTATTTTATCATCCATTAGAATATCCACCATCAGTATTAGTACAACAATATTATTAGTTTTTCAATTTATGAATATATTTTTTATTTCATTTACATTTTCATTCATTTTCACTGCTTCAATTAATATTTACTGTAATTGTTAATTTTTTTAAAAATATTTTTTGCTAATTGCTTTTTATCTATTAACATAATCTGCCTTATAGGAAAAATTGCACAAATAAATACTACAGAAATACGTAGTTTTATTTTACTTTTCAAATTATCTGAAAAATACGTGTATTTTGTGATAAACTTGTAGATTTGCCAAAGTAAGTACTGTCTCTATAAACAGCATAATAGTGAGACAGCAAATAAAAGATAAAACTATAAACTGCAGAAAACGTAACAAAAATTATTTTGATTTTTAATCATACCTATTTTTCTATTGAAGTAAAATTTAAAATAGAAAATTGACTAACAAATTAAATATTATAGGCTTGTAAATATTTATAGCAGCTGCTAAAATATTTTATATATGCTATCATTTTAAATATTTTTAATATCTAAGTATTAAGCAATCATCATTACATATGTAGATAATAAAAATAATAGATCCATACGAATTGACTGATGATTTTTGGTACACACGTAATAAAGAAAAAAATGTATAGTGCTGTTTTATGTAGATACGAATCCGTTCCTCTTATCAAATATACGTTCTTAATGTAAAAGCTAAAATAATAATATCTGATCAGTATTAAAAGTAGTAAGGGCTTCGTTTGGTCAAAACTTGATAAATGTGTATTTCCTCTTTATATACGAATTTTATATATACACGCGGAGATACGTCATCATTTAATGCTTGTTAACATTAAATGAAAGAAATTCGCGCGGTTTGCGTAAGTCGATAGACACGGAAAGAAGCTTAAATAAAAAAATAGTTGAATCGAAGCTATAGGAATAAGCTCGCACGGTAATAGAACACAGCAGGTCTATATCATCGCGAGTAGTACAAGAGAGCGCACGCGCCGACTCTAACGATTCAACGCGATTGGTAGAACGAGAGAAGCAACGTTGCGGAGCGCGAGTGTCCGAGGTCGCACTGTCCTATAGGAAAATGAATTCGCCCCGTACCAAAAATCCTCTCGCCGTTAAAACACCTCGGTACAACGAGTCCGTTACAAGTCGTTAGAGTCGAGCAACCTACCTAAAGCAGCACTAGCTCGCGCCATCGGTGCCAAAGCGATTCCGCGGCGGTCGCCACAAGCGGTGTACGTCTTTGTCGTCGGATCGATATATCAGCAGCGCGCGAATGACGCAAATACCCTCTGGCCCTTAGACGCGACGTCGAGCGAGGCCTCGAAGCAGCAGCAACAGCAGCAGCAGAAGGACTCGAAGCCACCGCTACCCAAGTCTCACAGCACACCCAAGAAGCCGAGCGGTGGTCCCACGGCCACTGGTAGCAGCACCAGCGCTCCTGCTGTCCCAGCAAAGCCGAGCAGTCTCGAGCGCAAGTCGAACGCCAGAAGCGCCAGAGCCTCGCCACGAGTCACACCCCGTGCTACGCCGCTTCAGAGTCCAGGGGCAGAGCAGACGAGCCTTCTGGCCCAAGAGTTAAGGGAGCTAAGGGAGCCGAAGCCCGAGGAGGAGAGAACCGAGGAGCAGAGACCCGCTGCTGTCCAAGAGGACAAAGCGCAGGTGAGTGCAACAGCCGCTGCGGTTCCGCTATCGATGAAACAGCTGTGCTCTCCGTTGGTGGCTTTATATATGCACATGTCCTATATACAGTGGAACATGTTGCAATGTCTTGCAATACTAACGTTGCAATACTTTTCTAAACGTACTTTCCATTCGAAATTCATCCTACAGAGTCAAATCAATCAATTGTCACTTTTATATTATTCTCTCGGTAAAAAATGAATTCTGCAGACATGTATTCCCGTACAGTAGGAACCATTTCCAACGTTCTCCCACAATCGAACGATCTCGTTATAAAAGTCTGATAATCCGTCCCGTAGATCACTCAAGATAGCAGCACAGCTAACGAGCCGAGACGAAACGAGGAGAAAAAAGAAGAGAAGCTCGTGAGCGAGCCAAGCACCGCTTCTGTCCAGTCAGCGACTAAGCCAGCCAAGGAAGAGCAGCAGAACCTCATCGACGAGACACAGACCGCGGCTCCGGCAACGATCGTGCAACCACCTGCAGCTCCGGTTGCCAGCAACGCCGAGAAAAAGGACGAGGCCAAGTCCTCGGAAAAGAAATCGACTGAGCCCGAGGCCAAAACCGAGGTCAAACCCGAGGCTGACCTGGAGGAACAGTGCGACATGACAGGTAATATATATAATATTGATCGTATATTTTATCGATTTTCCGTTTCCAAGTAATAGCTTAAAAGAGTTTTTCATAGCAATTAGCAATTTAATTAAGAAGATGACATTATTAATTTTATATTAATTTAGCATACAAGTGATTCGGTGTCGATATGACTGAGTATTTTGTGTCAGAAAAACATGAATTCAATCGATCGCTCTTGCGACTAACTTAAAAGTGTGTTCTTATTCGACTTTATTTCTTTCAGCCTCGATGATTCAAAAGATAAGAATCACCACAGAAGAAGAGGCTAAGGCAGCTCTAGCGGAGCGTCGAAGATTGGCGCGCGAACAGGCTGAACGAGAGGCTGAACTCGAAAGACAACGACTGGTACGTACACCATTTGCTAAAACTTATCATCAAAGCTTTTTATTTTCAAGTAAACTCTAGTCCAGTCGAGAATTAGTCACGAGAGCGACCCTCTCCAACTCTTTAATAGCAGCAATAAAGCAAATGAAACTTGTTTAATCGCAGGAGGAGGAAGCTCGTTTGGAGGCCGAGAGATTGCGCGCCGAGGAGGAGGAGCAGCGTCGCCTGGAGGAAGAGACGCTGCGGCTGGCTCGTGAGGCCCGCGAGGCGGAGGAGCAAAGACTGCAGCAGGCCATCGAGGAGGCGACGAGGCGCGAGGAGGAGGACAGAAAGCGCAGAGAGGAGGAGGCGCGACAGAAGCTCGAGAAGGAGGAGGCCGACCGTAAGGCCCGAGAAGAAGCTGAGAAGTAAGGCCCGACTTACTAACCCGACTATCGAACTTAATTATTATTATTCTTCGTGAGCCCCATTTAAAATTCAACGATATGTACACGCAAATGATATAAAACTGCATATTTCCAATTGCAAATATTTTCTCTGTTTAAAAAATGTTTCTTTATATCTAACGTCAATTAAATATGTGAAATTGTTAAATAGGATTAGTAAAACAAATTTATTTTATTCTAGGCAACGACTAGAGATGGTTGAACGTCTCAAAAAAGAAGAAGAAGAAAGAAACGCTAGACGCAAACGCGTCGAAGCTATAATGTCTAGGACTCGAGCAAAGAATCAACCCAATACTCAGAAGGTAAATATGAATTTTCTTTGCAAAAGATCATGACCGAGTAATTATAATTTTTCAAAAAATAATTTAGCATTGAAAAGCTAATATTTACATGAAACAATCAAAACATGTATACATACATGAGTCTAAGCTATACGCTAATGCTTGCTCAAAAGATACCATGTTTACGAAAGTTGTCTTAGTAGCAACCGTATCCAGCTTAAAGTTTGAACCTTACAAGTATAAACCTACAAAAACTACATGACAGCACATGCTTTGATTTATAAAGAGGGAAAGAATATGAAAAGGCAATTTAATGGAATTGGTAATGTTGCTCCAGGACGAGGGAAACGACGGCGAAAAGTCGAAAGAAGACAGTCCCAGCGAGGAGAACAAACCGGGTCCAGGTGAGAAAGTGGCACAGGACCTAATGACGGCCAGTCTCATATCCGAGGCGACCCTGCAATTCATAAGCAGTGAGCAAAATGCCCATCACACCGAATCAAACAACAGCGAGGAATCAAATAACGGCGTGGTGCGCAACGGGACACACGCCCCCAATGGCATCAACGACACCTCGGCGAAGCCACTGCTCGACAACGAGGACAGCAGTCAGCAAGAGCTCAACGGCCATCACAACAACACGAATCACGGGAACGGCATCGATGGTCAGACGATCGCGCTGGACAATGCCACTGTGTAAGTATGACCCCTCATCTCAGCAACACCTAGAGAAAAGGGAGAAAGGAAAAGAGATCCGCGCGCTCCTCATTGAGCCGGACCCCCTGGCACCCTGGAATTGCGATTTACCTTACACTTTGAGTGAGACCCGTTACCAAACTTAATCTATATCCCGTTTTTTAACGATTCAACCGCTTATTCAAGCTCGTTTATTGATAATCATTCGTCGTTTGATTGATTTTTCAAAGGCAAAAATGATTCATTATTTAAATTGATATTTGTTAAAGCGTATTTCACTTCTTGCAATACCTATATATTCATTTTATTATTCTCGAAGCGCGTATTATTCGGTTCGTATATAAATTCGATAAGTCTCACTCAAATTGTAAATCGAGAAATGGTATATGAGGCGAAAGTGACGGATAAAGTTCAAGTTGTGTACGAATGCGACTTCGATGCAAGGGTCGATCATGGCCTTTAGATAAATTTGAGATAATTGAACACCGATCACCAATGCTCAGTTTTCGCACTGTGCCTGCGAGATTATAATTTCACAAAACTCTGTCGCTGTTATATTGCGAATAGTTGTTTGAGTGAGGTTTTTAATGATGTTATTGCTAGAAAATTTTTATATAATATACATATAGTAAAGAAGTTTGAGGAACTTTTGCTTTTTAAGATTTATCTAGCTCAAATAATACCTTTCATTATTTGTTGTACTGTTTGTATTGGATAATTGTTTATGAAACATGATTGATTGCTCGATGAAAGAGTCACTATAGCAAGAAATAACGATAAATAATATTCTTATATCATGCTTCTGTACTAGTTATTACATGATACGGTAAATTTTGACATTCAAAACATACTTTTGCATGATGCTAATGACTAGAAACAAAGTAATTTCTTACTTAATCACTTTCACTTATTTACAACGAATATTGAATTCTTGAAACAGATGATACAGAGCTATTAATTTATAATGCCATGATGTCCGTTGTGTGTGAATTAATATTAAATATGTGTGTGTACGTGTGTGTTACAAGTACGCGTTATATGCTGAGAAAAGCATACTCGATTATTAAAGATGGAAGAAGGAATCAAATAACGTTCTTGCAAAGTTTGTTCACATAGTAACAATAGCTAATGTATTCTTACTCTAATAAAAGCAAGAGAATCAATATGTCGCAGTCATACAGAGAAAACAATAACATTCTTATTAAGGTCAATCAGAAGCACGAAAGTTGTAAAGGCAGTGTTTGCTTTTTAAATGAAACGATGAAGAAATGAATAATAACTACGGAAAAAACGAAGATATATGAAAAAAAATGAATTGAACATACTGCCTATTATAATTAAACAAAATTTAGCTTTGTAGCGGAGTGTGATGAATTTTGAGAAAGAGGAGAGTCAGATATATGCGAGTTCAATTGCATTTCAAATACTGTACATTGCAAAAGTAGCCAGAACAGTTGACTATTTAATTATAATCACGTCTCGATAACCATATTTTCCGATTAAACTGCCGCTGAGTCAATGATATAACTAACGAGCATACAAATTAAGCCAACCACAAAAAAAAATTGTATACTGCAATTGTACATTAATCGCAATCATGTATATTTCATAATTTATACTTGCGAAGGAAGATGTGCGTTTTTTCCTCTTTAACTAGATGCGTTTTTGTGCCGCTACTTTGAAAAGTAGCTAGAGAATGATATTACTATTGAAAAAAAAGAACACGTCAAATGAACTTTCTAGGTCGAATATGCTTGTGGTCTCTTTGTGTCAGAGTTGTGCCAGTGAATGCATACAGCACTTTTATACAAGCCAACGGGTCATTTTTCCTGCATTAACGTTATTCGTTCGAGTTAAACTTCAAGCAGAAATCTCAATTTAATTATTATAGCGTTATAGATGACGAATATGCGGAAAATGACCTGTCGAGTATACTGTATCTCTCAAGCGATCGACTGCACATAAATAAAGAACATGAAAAATGCAAACACTAATATGATAGTCTTTCGGCAAGGGAATGTCGAATTTAAAATTTTAAGAGAAATTCAATGTCATACTAACATAGATAATAATTAAAAACAGTGTACATAATGTAAAGTGATCGAAAAATAGCATAAATGCAATGAGTCATCTAATAATTGTTCGTGATTTCATGCAAATACACAAGAGCTTACTAAAGATATGCATATTGTGTATTATTTATTTTACTTTATATTACAATTATTAATAATTATGTCGGAAAGAAACAAAAAACAATTCTTTATTAAGCTCTTACTTTCTTCTCTTCCTTGAGGTCTTGAAAAAAAAGTGTGTGATTCCGCGTTCTAAACTGTTGCTGTTCTTCCACAACTATACTTGTCATCGTAACTTGATCCACGTTTGGTTGATCGCAGCAAGATCAGCAAACGCACATGTTTTTGTCAAATGGAGGTTACGCAGCACCTGTCAACTGAAACGCCTTTGATCTGAAATTTTGTGACATGCACTGCTTTGTCCTCTATCTCTTGACTGCCTGCCAACGATAGTATTTTTCTCAATTACGTGCATGCATTACTCCTCCTTTTCTATTGCACAGTATAATTTCATTTTTCGCAGAATTCTAAAGTGGTAAATAAAACGTATCTCAAGAAGATTCACATCTACTATTTATGTCTAATTTTCGTTTACATATTTGAGATGTAATTTGTCATTCCCTATCATGTTATTTTACTTTGGTTTACATTCTATATTTACTTTTTATTTCAACAACAAATCTAAAGCTTTACGGACGAAAATTATTATATTATTAATATTCTTGCTTTTAAATTATTGTATATTGAAAGATGTTTAGGAAAAAAATGATATAATTAACTAAAAATTGACTTTCCTTTACCAATAATATAGTTTTAAGTACCTTACATTCAGAATGGATAATTCTACTAAATAAAATGCTTACAGACAAATTTATATGTTCCAAATCTAATCATATTTGTATTATATATTGCAAAAATACCGGTTGAAAATATTTATAGATCAACATAATTTTTTTAAACGTTTGTTTTAAGACAAATTTGTCAGTGCTGTAAGCAATATAAAGCTTTTCCGATAAAATTCTGTACTTGAAATTGTTCTGTGCAATGTGTCTATTATACCTTATCGAGTGTCAATGTAATTATCCTGTATCGCTTGTTTTCGTTTACCTACGTGCAGAAAAATCCACTTTATGTTACATGTATTTATTCACATTTACACACGTCAACTTACTGCCTACTTTTGCTGTGTACCGAAAATTCTACGGTTCGCCGATGCCATTCTTTGAGCCCGTCGGCGACTGGTAAATCATTTGTGATTCTTTTTGTACTATATCGATATCATAATACATAGTCAGAGATATGCGTTGCTGCGGAAAATTTATTTTGTAATTCTCGTAGCACTTTTTGTGTGAGTTTAACAAGCATATTAATTGCTTATTAACGTTTTTTTATGAAATGATTAGGAATATGCCGAAAACCAAGTTCCTTAGTAGGTTAGTCTCCGAATTTAGAATTTGATTATAGCCTCTTTTTGTATAAAAAAATGACGGACAAGCTTGCGAACATGCTTTTTCATGTAGACCAAATGATTTTTTTAAATTTCTGTCAAATTTAAGGATTTTTATTTTTTCATGTTTTAATTTTATACTAATAACTGTAACATTAATACGCTTTACTATATTTTTGTGTTCATTATTACAATAGCTTAAAAATATTCCATTTTAATTTTTATACTTGACAATCTCTTGTTAATGTTCAAAGATTTACGGCTTACTGCTTCAGGCTGATAGTCTAACAAAAACATAAATATTAGATGACTGAAGAAATCGCAAAGATATATTTTGTGAACGTTTTAAATTTTATAAACTAATTTTCTCATAACTTACAAATTTCTTATTCTAATTAAATGAAATGTACAACCGTAAAAGAATTTAATACCATTGAGAAATTTAGTTTTGTAGCTTCCTTTATGAAGTTTCTAACTTCAATAGAAAAGAACACAGAACTATTTATTATTCGTTATTACGTAGAATAGTGCATCTCAATTTTGACGAAAAAGAAATATTTTTTTAACATTTTGATGCGAAACTGCGCTAGTTCGTGTTTCATGTAACCAGTGTCATTCCTTAGAAGTGGAATTTTGTAGATTCCAACGTGATTTCCTACACAGAAAATCCGCTCTCAAGTATATTTTGTGTCGGAGATCACATAATTTTTCTCTTTGGGAGAACGCAGCATTTTTTAACCATCACATTTTTATTTTGAATGCTTTTTGATATTTTTGTCGACACTTTTCAACACTGTATTGTATGATTTTTTAATTATAATTTCTTCATAAATTTCACATTGAATTTTTTTTTATTTTATACTTGGATAAACAACAAAGATATTCTTTTTATTTTCATTAATTTTGCACAAAACACAGTTGCTTTTATAATACTGATATATATTTTCCACTAGGATTTGTCGACAAAAATGGATCGGCTTTTATAACGTATAGTACAGTCCCTTTAAAGTATAGCCACGATTCATATGCTTATTCGCCATGTAGTGCCTTAAAAATAGAAACAGAGGTAATTTATATAAGAATAAGAGGATAAGCGCGTAGTGTTTATGGTTTTTGTTCACTCTTTTTCCGCTCAATTGGTTTGGCTTGCGTGTTATTTTTTTGTCTCGTTTTGGCTGATTCTTATAGCAAGCAAAACAACGTGACCAACAACCTGTTAGACCTGTCGGAGTTCGACACTCTGAGCAATAGCAATAGCGGCCCGATTCTGCTTATGCAGCCGAGCGGCGTTGGACTGGCTGGCGTCGATGGATTGGCTAACGAAGACAGCCTCAACTCTAATCTCAATCCAACAGCGATGCCTTTCATGCCCAACTTTGGCATTCCCAACGCGGCCAACGCCAACCCTTTCCAAGACCCCTTCACTAACAACAAGCAGCAGGACAACCAAGTACCAGGTTAGCCTCTCTGAAACCTCCTTATTCCTCATTTGCCTAAGAATTCATTCAATACTTTGTTTGGCAACATCAATTTTATTACGATCGATGCTTTACATTTACTGAAAGTAATATTGATCTGTCCAGAAAAAAAAAATTACCTACTATTATATACCGATACGAGAAAATGTTTATAATTAAACCTCATGCGCACGAGTCACAAAGGCGAGCACTGTATTTTGTACAAGTATATATACTCGTCCCAATGCATAAAACGGTTAAATTATTGCATATAATTAGAATGGAAGCAAAATAATATACACAAACGGAAATTTACTAATAAAATATTAGTAAATATTACTAATAAATATAATAAATAACCATAGTTTGAACCTTCAGACGTGTCATAAAAGTTAGCCGATGGTAATGCACTTTTTTGAAATTCGCATGGTCCTTCTCGTGCCACACTTTTCATTACTTACCTAATATGTCTCGCCATATTTTTTTTTAAATTTTGTTACCGTTACTATTGAGACCGATTCTTAAATTTTGCGAGTCTTTTTAAACTTTGTGAAAGGTCGAAGTAGGGAAATATTGCACTTAAAGTGGAAGTTAAAGTTTAGCAAAGTTTGGTATTTTTATTAGTCACAAGGATCTGTTGTCTCAATTCTATCTCAGACATTCACCTTGACAAAAAAAAAATTAATGAACATCCTTAAAGGAGGATTCCGACCCTGACCCCTATTGCAATTCCAGGGAGAACGTAAATGTTTATAAACAGATCGAGTTGACTATTCCCTATGCTTGATACACATTAAGAAGAAACAGACGAGTATGGAGAGACTCGATTTTCAATTTTTGTTCAATCAACTCTTACCCTTAGATATTTTTTATGTTTTAAATGATGATGTAGGACTTGTAAGCTTCTCTATTATAAGAAATAAATATCATGAATAAAACACAAGAGTAAAATTCCTTTCTTTCTTTTCAGACCTCCTATCATAAGCTAGCCGTTATAAATTTGCGATGTTGACAAGCAGAAGAAGAATGAGAAGAATAAAGCAGCCAAATTGGAGTAGAAAACCAACTGACCCATCTTGGCTGAAAATGCTGATAAAGCCAAGTGGAGCGACTCCATTACGGGACGTCGACGTCGTCGTTGTCGTTCTCGTTCCTCTGCTTTCTTCAGCAAAAAATGTGTAAATAAGATGAGAGAAAAAAAAATAACGAAATAGCCGCTAATGAACATAACTACTATGGTAAATAAAAAACCGGAGATCCGAAAAGCGGCGCGTTTTGTTTTATTTTTTTTTTTCGAACGTAGCAAGCGACGGAATATAACCTCTCTCTGCCGTCACGCACGACAGGAGTGTGAAAGTGTAAAATAATATATAATGTTAATTAATAATTAATAATGGTAAATAATAATAATGATTAATATTATTATTAACAATGGTTAATATACACACGAACGGCGAACTTAGAGGTTCAGACCGTCTCTTAAGATATAAAATGCTAACTTGATAATTGAGACTAACTTTTTAGTGGATCTTCATATTTTCTTTCTTTCGAAGGAATAAAAGAAAAAGATATAAATTATTGGCGCGTATATATTCAAAAATACACGTGCTTAAGTCCACTCTATGCGGTTATTTTTGTTGCTTATCGTTTGCACATACCCAAAAAATAAACACCTCCATCCAGAATTCTTTATATTTTCTATATAAGATTGCAGCGAAAAGCATGATTAAAATCAATTATTTTGACTTTTTTTAAGTGCAATTTTGAATAAGCTGTGGGAATTAAGGATCGAGGACTTAGCCTGTTAATAGTGAGGACTTACTTTTGATTTTTGATTTCTTTATCGGTCGATGGCGATAAAATATAATTTAGGATATTGCGAACAATTAGAATTTCTTCGTTTATTTTGTGTTTTAAAAAGGGCTAAGTATTTTTTTCGAAATGGCTTTCCATTCTTTTAATTGTGTTTTCTTTTATTACGAATTTTTTATAGTGCATTGTGTTATTGATATGTGAAAGGTTTTGTTCTCGCAAAGACAACCAAATTATATCTAGAAAATCCTTAGAGCTATTTCATTTTGAGTGTTTAGCCTCATACAAAATGAGTGTATCAAAGGGTATAAAAACAGTATAATGTAAAGCATCAGCTTCTTCCATGAAATACATTTCTTCTCTTTTCTTTTTCGGGGCGTGCGCTCACTAGTCAAGCGATTTTAATGTTTTTATCACACTTTGTTCAGAGACTATAAAGAGAGATTGTGAATGAATGAGAGTGAAAGAATGAATAAAGAAATTAAAGAAAAACCCCAATGACGGGAGAAACGTAGAACCGGGAGAGTGGATAGACGAGAAAATTGAGAGCAATCAAGGAGAAAAGGTATAGCTGAGCGAAAAATTGCATGATAATAACTTCGATAATAATATGCTAGAACTTCATTGTTAATCGCTATCTTCTTGAATTAAGGCACCGTGAAAATCGTGAAAATCGACTGTTATCGAACGAGTAGCATTTACAACGAATTGTATTGTTTCTACGTAGAAGTATTGTAATAAGATCTTTCGCTAATATTTAATTTTCTATCATTATTCAAAACTAAGTAAGTCTGAGCTTAACAGTATGTCTCAACTGAAGTAAATATGAGTATGTAATAGAAATTATCTAAAATTGAAAACTATGAAACGAATTAACGCTATGTATTATATACTCTCGTTCATTTTTTTCACATTGTCTATTATGAAATTTACTTCAAATTTCAAGTCAAACTAGAAAAATAATATAAGGAAGTAATTTTACTTTCTATCCAGTTATACGTGAAGTAAACGTTTCTTCGGAAAACGCTACTTGGTCGATAAGAGTGCACATTTTTTCCAAGAATAATGTACTAAATAAAACACTTTGTAACACTGCGATACTGGTGATCGCTTCTTCGCACAGCCATTGCATTAAACGTGGGAGTGATCATCCACACGTGCAGGTTGATTAGTAAACCGAGAAAAAGCGAAAAATCATGCACCTGTGCACACATACACAAATCCTTTTTCCAAACGATGGTTGCACACTGCGCGGAATTTCGATACTGTAATAAATAAATTTCATCTCCCACTGCCCCCCCCCCCTTTCCACATCCTATGTATTTAGCTGGATTAGAAGAAACTCATCGACTCTCGCAACTATCGGGAATTTTTCATTCGAGATACACATATAGATTATGAAGAATGTACTTGTGAAAATTTATGGCTATATAAGTATACATGTATAAATCATATGTTTTTATCGTAGACAGTGTAAAGAAAAAGAGAAACAAATAAAATAAAGATTAAAATAAGTACAGGAGGCATTTTGAAAAGGGGTACAATTGTAATTTGAAGTTACGCTGTGGCAATGTTATATTTGTTATATTTTGTGGCATACGATAAATATAACGAATGAGAGTCGGTTAGACAATTGTATTGAGAGTTATTGTGAAAGATTTATTCGGGAATTATGTAACTTCAGCTGTACTAAAAAAATTAGTTTTCAATAAAAGTTTGACTTAGTTAATACTTCAGTTGTATTATTGTACTTGTTTCTTTAATTAAAATGTTCAATTGTTTTCGATTTTTAAAAGCTGCATTACGTTCAGTAAATTAAATTATTTTTTAATTTATAGTTAAAACATTTTTGTTAAATCTGATTGCATGACGAACATTAATTTTATCTTTTCAATTCGATTTTCTAACCGAAAAAAATCGATGTTGCAGTAAACGTATAGTAACGTTTCAGCAGCATATCGCACTGGTGTGTGTGCATTATTACATTAATAAAAAAAATTATTTAAACGTTATTTATGATTATTCGGGCCTCTAAAGAGATGCGATAAAAGGATTTTATGCTCATTCGTAAAAATTCACGAGGACATGGATATACATAATTTTATTTCTATGACCGAGAGCATTTGCTTCAATATTCTGCAGAATCTGAACATTATATTTTACGACAAAAACTATAGTTATCAGTTAGCTATAACTTTTTTCGTACAAAATATGTTTGAGATAATTCAGATCATTTACAAATATACGTGGATGCCTTTATTTATGTTATACGGTGGAGTTCTAAACGATGATTATTAAACTTATAATAAAAGACCCGGTCTATTGCAAGGTATATATGTTATTAAAGAAAAGTTTAATATGGTATGTACCCCGAAAAAAAGAATTATGCATGATTACATGACTACTTACAAGATTAGTGCAATTAATATTCGACTATTATGGGCTGTATGCGTGATATTAATTGAAATTGTAAAATTGTAAAATTATAGTTGAACTTTGAAATATTATATACACTATTAAACCCAAAGAAATGGTTTCTACGTGTATTATTTAACAAGAATGTATCCTTTTTACTGCGTGACTTTTTTGTTAAATGTGTTGCGAAGACACAATTATAATAAAGTCACTGACATATTGTTGAGTTAGAGCCTTAGAATAAAAAGAAATCACTATTCATTGATTATCAAATTTTGTGTACACCTACGTATAATATACTATGAATAATCGGACAGATTATCGTGTTTTCGTGTATAATTCTCTTCCGGGGATAATTATGATGCATTAGGTGCTAATGCACTTTGTTATAAGATAAAGTTGGTTCTTCAATATGCTTCAAATACCGATGAGGGTAAGGAGAGAAAAAACGGAACAGAAACTCCGAATAGGTTGTTCGATAGTTCTTGGCATTCTGTTCAAATAAGCGCTTTTTATTTATAAATTTGTCGCTTTTGTTTTTCATCGTCAGTACCTACATATTGCTTGGTTCGACTACTCGTTTGTCATGGGTATAACGAACTATTTAGCACAAACGAAAAAAGCAGACTGTCCAACGCAGTGTGAAAAAATAAGCGAATTACGAGAGAGAGAAAGAGAGAGAGAGAGAGAGGCCAATATAGAAAAACACGTGTGCAGCGTTGCCTTTCGTTTCAGGGGAAAAAGTAAATATTGTTCAAGTGTATACACGTAATCACTCCCACTGCCCTCGTGTAATCGCTTGTGAAAAAAAAAAAACACTTTTTTGAGTGTCGAAATTAAAGGAGGATTGTCCTTCGATCACTAATTTTTACGGCAATGAAAATTTAAAGCTATTGCACCCGCTATTAGACATTGTCTTTTTTCACGAGCGATCGATTAGGCCTTGAAATGAAATTTAATTTATTGTTTTAATTTTGGTTTCCTTTTTGCACCGATCGTTCATATATTAGATTATATTAGGTTATTTTTCTTTTCTCTGCGGATATAAAGGAAAATTACTCCCTCTCCCTTAATTTTTTTTTGTTACATTGAAACAAAAACAATAAGACAGCGTATATGTATATGTGGTAACACTTGCATTTTTAATGATATAATACGGAGAAACGTTGCTTTTTTCAATACGAGATAACAAGGACATTTAATATTACCAGGCATGCCTAAATTACTTCATAATGTAAAAAAATGCTTATATGTAATAAATACTTAATATCAATCGTATAATGTCGTTTTTTTACCCTTTTAAGCACTAGGCATAGGAGTCTATATTTATCTGTCCTCATTAATGGAATGTCGTAATTACTGCAAGGTAGGTAATGTTAATCAACTATAATTATTTTAAATTGTAATTAATAGACTTAATAATATATATACCTATAAGAACAAATAATAAAGTGCAAAGTTATAAAGTAAAATATTTTGAGAAGAAATGTTATTGAATAAAAATTTTGAGTTATTTATAAATTTCTCAACAAATATTTTTAAAGAATAAATTAAAAATAAAATGTTCGAAGTCTTGAAAGTAAATATGTAATAATAGTGGTGATCCAGTTATAGAATAAGTAGTAGTAGAATGGAAGTATAGTCAGACAGTTTTCTTACATACACGTAATACATTAACGACAAATACTTTGTCAGTGCTCGTTTCATGTATTATAAATTACGCTGCTTTGCCTTGCAATACTAAAATTTAAGAGGAATTAAGGATTTTTTCCCCAATTGCTGAAATTCGCGGATTTGATTCACCGAATGAAAATGAGGGAGCCGTACATGTTTGAAACAAACTTTTACCTCGAACAGATCGACCTCCAGACGATAATCATGTTACTTTAAATTTACATTAAGATTAGTCATTTTACAATGAATTGTAATCAATTGTAATACATAGTCGGCTCGGTGGGAATGGTGCCATTTGAAATTTGATTTAGAAAAATGTTCTATCTGGAGAACACGTTTTTCTTTCTTTCAAGGAAATTTACTCTTGTTCAAAAGGATACTGAAGGCAAAGTTCTGATATAAAATATTTCATATACAAAATTTTACGTTTATACAATTTCTACTAACTGAAAATTCAATGAAAAAACGCGTTCTCGAGATAGAACCTCTTCCACACTGAAATTTCAGATAGAATCATATCTTTATCCATCAACGATTCAAGCTGATAATTTATAATTCTTAAGATACAAAGTCTTTATAATTGTTTGAAAAAAATACTTTTTTTATAACAAAATACTTTTATTATAAAACATGCGTTTTCTAAGTGCAAGTAAGAAGAATAAATAGATTTCTAGAATTCAAGATGTAATAGGAAAAATATTACAAATCTATTATTTATTATGGTTAAATTTTAATTGTATAAAGAGGGAGAAATAGTATTAGCGAATTAATAAAGAATAAACATATGGAAACATTTTGTAACAGGAACGTGATATAGAAGACTTGCAAACACTAAAAACAATAAAAAATTAATATTACCTATACATATACGTAAATATAAGAAGAATTAAAAGATATGTTTTAATGTTACAAGTAATATCTATATTATGGTACAGTCTGTACAAAAGCGTATGTTGCACTTCATCTTTTTGATGTTTGTATGACTTTAATCACTGTTGAAAAAATCCACTTGGAAATTCAGATTTTGGAACTTTGTCCGGGCAAATTTTCAGATATTTCCAGTTTCCTATTTGATGTTATCATGCGGATGATAACACCAATACTTGGGAATTAAGTTTTAATACTTGAATTTTTAATATTTTCATTAAATTATTATAGATAAAAGATGAAAATTGGAAAGTTCAATGACCCAGTTTCAGTGTTATCATCCGCAGAGTAATGCCAAATAATAAAAACATCGAACTTATGTAAACTTTATAATCTTAGATATGAATATCTACCTGTAAATCTAGATTTTTAGGTGCATCTCCAAGTGGATTGTTTGCAACATGGACTCTATTATCCATATTTTACTTTCTTATGATATATTATTAACAGATTTTATTATTAATGATAATTTAATAAGGAGTTGTAGAAACAAATTTTTTTATTGTACAAGCCGAAGAACGTTCGGGGAAGTCGGTGGAGTCATCATAGTTTCGACAATTACAGTTTCATACTTGTTTAGTTCAATTTTCAAAATTTCAACATTTATCGAGTTTAGCCCAATTTCCTGTAGTCCGCGGAATTGGGTCCCGAGTGTAGTTGCTGGCATTTTCGGTTTCACTGTTTTAAATTTAGTAAGTGGCATATTTCCAATTGCGCTGTACAAATGTAAAATCAAAGTGAACCAAACATTCGTATGTGATTACATTCGAAGGTCATCCTGACTATCAATGCATTAATACATATGTATACCATACGATAGTGCAGCCTGAACAGCATAACTTATTATTTCACAGAAAACCTATCAATAATTTATCGCTTGAAACTTGAAACACAAGTGCAAATCAAAAGTTTGAAGACATGAAACGCTAAATAGAGCTTTACAATATGAGCAATTAACAATTTATAGTGCTGGAAACATATTGTATTTACTACTATTATATTATTCACATTTATGAGCACAAACTAATTTTACGTTCCTTAAATATGCTATTTGTTTACATTTCTAATGCTTCGAATGTAATTGCACAAAAATTGATTTAAATTCAAATAAAGTATACCATGAGTCACTTTGATTTTTCCATTGTCAGCATTGAGTTTGAGATAGAAAAAACTACTTGACCAGGAGATTGTCACATCTTTGGGTTAAGCATTTAGCCGAAACTTGGTTGTAAAAAAGATACAAAAGCTACGTTAGAAACTACAAATAGTTGCGCAGATAGACAAATGCAAAATCGTTTAAAACTATTTGTTAATGAAATTTAAAATTCAAGACCATCCTATGAAATCGAAGCTACAACTGTCCACGAATTTTATCACGCGTCTCTTTTAATCACGGCGAAAATTCCATTAGAAGATGACGCGCGGATGAATCGTCGAGCGCGTTGGAAAAGGCGGCAGATGCTCCAGCTTAAAATGCAAATTCAGGGAGCAATCAGTAGTTTACAACATTCGATAAACGTTCCGGGCGTCCAGGCATTGCTATGGCGAATGTACGTACATTAAATGAGTTGTTAATACCCCAACGATCTCGCTCGAGCACTTTATTCAAATCGTCGTCCCTTTCCCTTCTTTTGCAGTATGAACCCATTCTTCTCTCTCTCTCTCTCTCTCTCTCTCTCTCTCTCTCTCTCTCTCTCTCTCTCTCTCTCTCTTTCTCTCTCTCTATTTACCCCTTTTCATCATGCATGGAACATTGGTTGTGGAAAATATTCAAGGGGATTTGTATTCGTATAGATCCTTACGAGATTCAACCTAAAAAGTGAGCTACTACTTCTTTCTTGGAAATTTAAAAAAAAATTGTTATACGTTAAATATGCTATTTTAAAAATAAAGATACTAATTATAATTTATACTCATCCGAAAATCGAAGCTTGCTAGTTTTCGTAGGTAGCGTTGATATAAGGTCATACGAGGTTGTTTTACATTAGCTTCCGTTATTTGGGTAAAGTACCCATTTTACGCCCCGAGGGCGCAAAATAAAATATCGTGCACTAGGGCGCTTCGCTTCTCTCGCTAGTATAGATAATCTCTTGTACAAATCTGAAAAATTTAATTTAAAAGTATGGATGTGTTACATTATGCTTTTCACTCATAGATACAGATAATGCAGATAATCTCATGGGAGTCTTGCTAATAAGAAAACAAATCGTGAAGTGGTTCGTGGTCGAGCATTCATCTTGTTTACTTAACACCCTATACATTGAGAACGTGCAAAATTAATTCCGTCCGTTAGAAATTCCCGGACACGTTAAGCTTTGCTCGATAAACCAGACGTGACTGATTCTTATTCCAATTCATCCAGTCTGCACCCCTCTAGATTAGTTACTCCTGCAATTTCTCTAATTTTCACTCACAATGTATTTTTCCAGCTTCCGAATTGAAAATTATCCTAAATTGATGATTTCATATCCAGTATGAAATCATTGCAATCAATTATAAACTTAGTTGACATAATCAATCGATAATAAACAAATAATACCGAGTCTCGTTCAAACCGTGATCGTGTAGATAGAACGAGTTTACAAACACGATTCCTCGAGTTAAATCTAAACCATTTCGTGAGCAACTTTTGAAAATTCCAGAGCTGTGTATGGTGACAATGAAGGGAATTGTAATATTAAGAGTTTTTTTCTGAGGAAAACAACTAATAACCATTTCAGCTGCACCATATCTCTGCCCGCAGAGATATAGATGAAGAAACAATCTGCAGTGTCCACCCAAGAACCATCGTCCAATAAAAACCACAAAATTTCAGGTCAAGACTACACTTACGCACTGGCCAAAGTAACAGATCCATCAAATATTCAGTCAGTATCTTTTACGGAAGGAGTTAGTATGGATATGTAGTTGAACGTCTCATCTAAAATGAAATCTAGGTAATCGTCGGCTCAAGTATTCAATCGGTATCCGCCCTCGAATATAAAAAGCCGAACGATGAGTCATAATCTCAAACGTTCAATCACGTATACCTCGTGCTATTGTTGAAGATGAATTTAAAAAAGTAAAAATTATATCGACGGTTGGCTGAAAGGAGGCACTATTTCGTAGTTGCCTTGAAGAAGAATTGAACATATATCTGCTGTACATGTTAAATGCATTGCGAAATAGTACCTTCTTCAAGGCAATTCCGAAAGAGTGCCTTCTTCCACCCAACACATCGATATCTTCATCACAAATTACACATATAAGAGTAGGTATGACCGAGGCAAGTTTTTTTCACATTCAAAGTTTTCGACGACAAGTTTACGCGAAGATAGAAGATTCCTGGGAGAATCAGCACTAAATACTGGATCTACTTAGCAACTGAAAAATTCACATGCTTTATACGTGATTTAGTCACTCCGAAGTGGACAGGAAGAGCAAGAAAATTTATCTGGAGAATAACCGTCAGAAAAAATCGTTAAAAATACAGGCATAAACAATTATCCGATACCAACAATTGAAATAGAAATGAATAAAGATTTTTCCTACTATTCCTTCATATTCAGGATTTAAAGGTCACTTTCAACTACATCTCTATACATAGTAGCAACACGTCTAACGAAAAGAAAAACAACCTACAAAATGAAAAAAATATCTCGTTAGTAATAATAAAAACTATAAGAAACCCAAATTCAACCGTCTTATACAAAAGTAGAAATTGATAGTCAATTACAGATAGCTAAGGCAGCCATAGATACAAATCAAAACAAATATCCACTAATATACGAGGGCTTCGTAGACTTTATAGTAACTCAACATGGTCTTACTAATGTACAAGAAATAGCACTTACATAATACGCAAACGATTTAACAAATTTATACAATATGCTCATTGACGTATATATAATCCAAGGAACAGGACTTAAATCGAAGTTTATAAACATATGAAAATATCTGATGCCTTCTGCATCCTTTTCTGCAGATGAAAGCTCTAGTGATGAATGTAGTTCTATCGTAGTCACAAAATAATCAAAAAACCATCTACCTCCTTAAAACTTTTATTTTGGAACGCTCGCAGCATAAAGAAACGTATATACGACTTTATCGCCAGCTACTTCACAACGTCGATATTTTCATTTGTGTCGAATTCTCGTTGAAAGGAGATGAAATAAATCTTCGGTATTCGTCTAAGTTGATCCATCCAATGAAAAATCGTCCTGAATCTCAAGAAGGCGGTATATTACTAGTAATTCGAGAAAGCGATAGCGTAGTACGAAATAGAAAATCTAAACATTCCACATTCATCGGTAGAACTTTCGAAGATAGGTATTACCAAAACAAACCCAATTCTTGATATTATAATATGGCTAGAGATGTCCAGGACAACTTATCTCAAGATCATTGAGTCAAACTTATCGGTGATTTTAATGCGCACAATAATATTTGGAACTTTAGATTGGAGACACTGATACAAATGGTGAAAGATTCCGAAAAAGTATTGAATAATCTGACTCATATATATTTACACATAACTAAGAATCTATCATTCCAATGCTATTACAGTGCAAATTTCAGGAAGTGCTAAATAGCGAAAAATTCTGCACATTATACAAAACGAATGTGTACAACTCCATTCTCTCTCTAGTGTGTATATAACAAGCAAGAAAAAGAAAAAAAGTAGAGGGTGGAATAAGCTTATATGTACCGGTGAAAAAAAAGCCCTCGTTTAATTCCGCGTCCCTTATTTACGCCCCGTCAAGCATCTCGCGACGCACACACCGCCACTCGATGCTAAACATACGCGCCAGCAAGAGAGCGGTAAAGCTCGCAAAAGCTCGAACCGTCGAATTGACGCAGCAGCTTTCTCGGTATAATATAACGCGGAAAAGTACTACGCGGCCCAGGAAAACAAGCTCTCGTCTCTTTGCATACAGACGTGAAATCGTATTAGGCCTTGTGCGAGTGCGGCGACGCGTTAAAACGCTCCCTTGTGAAAAAAACGCCTCTCTACACTCTCCCTAGCCCCATTATAAGACGGCCAGCGACGCGAGCCTTACCATCCGCGTTTTATAGACCCATCGCTTACACCGACTTTTCTCTTACTCGTTCGGTTCCGCGGGTTTTAGGTCCCTGCGTGAACCTCGTGTATAGAAGGCCGAATACGGCATTGATAGTCTTAAGTTAGACTTTCAACCTTTGTGGCTAAGCCAGTGTATTAAGTAGAAATAATCAAATTTCATTTTCATTTTAGAACGACTTATTGACATTTTTCATTTTAATGTTATGAGCGATCCAAGATAAAGTTACAATTTGGGCCTTAAAATTTAACAGTTATTTTAGTAGTAAAATACATAGAAAATTTACTTTATTTTACATCGGTCGTAACTTTTAAAAGCTTGTCGTTTTGTGCTTATACTTTCAAAGTTTTAAGACAACCACGATTGTTAATATTGATTAAATGGACTATAGCTTCTGTCCTAAGGCCCATCAGTATTGCGCAAACGCCGAGACACATACCTCATATTTTTCGCCAAAGGTTCTGTAAAGTTACATCCAAATCCGTGTCTCGGAGGCTGTGGACACTCCTTGCGTTGCTCACACTCGAGTCAAAACTCGAGAATCTGTATCAATATAATGTATAGTGTGAATGAGAATAACGACAAAATTGATTGAATGAAACTCAGACAAAAATGCTTTTGATTCAACCAAATGCTTAAACATGACGCTAATGAACAATTCCCAAAAATATACGGTCACATTTCAACTTTGGCGCAAATCTGCCTATACATAATATAGAACCGTTATTTATTATGCAATCGGTAAAACTGAAAATTAACCGAATGCATCGGTAAACCTAATGTTCGCTTATACACACAAGCAAAAAGTCCAACGAATCCAGATTGCAAAAAAAAAAAGAAAAAAGAAAAGACGAAGGGTCTGCAAAAATTAGTATTCTCCCGCACGTTTAGATCTAATCCAATCGAAAAATGCGGCGATCCAGCGCGGCATACGCGCTTTCATGTGAAAGTAACACATCCATATAAACCGAACGAGCGAGATCGCAGCGAGAATAAGAGAACTGAAAAAGGGGAGAATCAGTTGTACATACACACGTTATATCGTCGACTCGGTGGAATAAAAATTTGTTATGTCAACTGTACAGGGTCAAAATGGTTGTATTTCACTTATTTATCTTTGAATTTTTAGTCAGTAGAAATTGTATTATATATAAATGTGAAATTATATATATGGAAAAATTCTACGGAAACACAAGAGAAAAGTTGAGGTAGAATCATTGTTCACGAAGCCGACGATATGCACCGCAGAGGCGCGTATACGAAGGAATCGCGTAGCACTGTACATAAGAGGAAAAAGGGGGAAAACGAAACGACGGTATACGCGTATAGAGAAGTGTACAGCTACTCGGCTGGGCAAGGACAGAAAGTATATGTAGTAAGTGCCTACGCGTAGGACGAAGGACAGAGAAAGAGCGAGAGAACGAGCGTTCGATGTGAAAGGGACGAGGTGCTACACAGAGTTCGGTTCTATTAGCGCATTTTCTCCACCTTGCACTCACTCCGCCAGCAGGCTCGAACTTTTAATTGGTTTAGAGCAGTTTGTCTGTGCACGAAACGCGTCCAGGACCACTCGTACCATTCTTTTTGTTTTTATGGGCCTATAGAGGGGTACAATAGAGCCGATCTTTTCAGCTCGAACGGCCGTAAACGTAAACTAACTGGATATACATTCGAACTGTTTTACGTAGCTCGGCTGAAAGGGCTACTGTCTATACGAGCTGATTGGGATCGTTCTTAGGGATTAAAAACTAATGTCTTCGACAAATATAATTGATGTGTACAGGCCATCGGGTGTAGCTCTGTATGCGTGGGTGTCGGACTGCAGTCGAGCGTTATATATAAGCTCCGTGTACGATCGAGCCCCTTGCCAGAGCAATAGTTTCTTCCACTGTTTTTATTTCACATGCTATTTCAGCAAGATAACGGAGCTTGAGCTACATGTTTTTCAGCGCGTAAATTACTTCTTTTATTTCCATTACTAAAAAGAATCTTGACAGCTTATGAAATTGAAAAAAATCATCTTTTTTTTTTTCTTTAAATATAGAAAAAGGAATGAAAATCCGTGCCTACAATCTTGAATTATTTTTTATCAATGTTTTTGAATGTAATTAAATAACAATATAATTGAAAATCAATTCACAGTTTTACAAATTTGCGATTCATGTGTAATACAAAATTTTATTAACATAAATAGCAGCAGTTGACTCAATACTCATGTGATAATTCGCATTTTAATAGTAGGTATTATCGTTATCATTCATCTTCTTTTTTGTCAAAAGTGATATGTATTCAGTATCTACATTGATATTTACATAGTCTCGATATTATGATATTTATTTTTTTAAAAGGCTTCTATTTATTACGTATGACGAGATCTATTTATCTCGTTCGTCAATATGTAAATCTCTGCTGTTTAGAATTTCGCTAGTATGATAAAAACATTTGCATTTTCATAGTGTGTAAACGGTCCGAGAAAATTCATACAAAAATGTAGCTTTCACAGCGGTATATCCTTTTTGTAGCTCTCAAATCCTGCACGAGCATTTGAAACGATCGAAAGCCGAACTACAAAACTGATCTCTTTATCTATATTTCCAGAATATTCTCCTCGGACGACGATTTAGCATTTCAAAAACCAATGAGCTAATGTAAGTAAAGCTTCAAAGGCGGGCATCGATGTTTTATTCATATACCATAGCTGAAGGACAGAGAGAACGAGAGAGTAAGAGAGAGAAAAAAATGTTGTAAACGCAAATAACGAGATTCGCGAAGCACAATATTCGTGCAAACACATTTTTTTTTCTGCTCCGCGCGACATCGTGCGCGTGGCGCGTCGTCCATGTCTCCTTTGCTTCGCCCCCTTGATACATTACTGTACAAATACGATTTGTTTCTCCCCTTTATTTCTCCGCTGTGAGCGGACACACGTATATATACGTAAGTTCATATAGCATTTTATGCATATACCCTGTACACGTACGTTTTCCCTCTTATTTCTAGATTTTATACCTTGGCGCGTTCCCTGTTCTGCCTTTTCCTCGACGCACCGACGAATAATATTCGACTGCTTCCTATTGCGCTGACATCTGAGCTTCTTCAAATATTGCACACGACTTCACTTCGGACAAGATCGTGCAAATATATATTTATGTTAATCTATCGATCAGTATCTCCAATGTCAAGTAGCTTACAATATAGTTTTACCAAATTTAGAAAATATTATATATTTTTCGTATCATAAGAAAGAAAAAGAATATATAAAGACTACTTATATATTCTGATGCCTTATATGCGAACAAAATACTTTGTGCATTAGAATGAACGAATATTTTATATAGGTATAACACAGCAAAAGTTACAAAGACTATTCTAATATTAGAGCGATTACGCATATATTATATTCTTCATCCTTACTGCACCAAAGCAATACGTTTTTATTGCGATATGGTATTATATATAGACCAAAATATATAAGTTTATTTTTTGTAAGGAAATCGTAAGAGTAAGCGAGCATAAATAAATGACCCTATGTAGTAGCTCTTACCGCAGGCAAAGTAAGGGAAATTGAGTATTCCGCGTCCTCCGCATGCGAAATCGACGCTGCAACTATTAATCAGAGCGGGAGTAAGGAATTATTGGCAAAGTTCGCTGTTTTAGGGTCCATAATTGACGTAAATGTATACGGTTTCTGCGCGAGGGATAAAAAAAGCTCCCCCGGGTCGTCCTTAGGTTAAAGTATATCCATTGTTCCAGAATAAAATCAGGAAAGACTCAAGGCGTCTTTCTCTTATACCATTTCTTTTCTTTCCTGGAAATCCCGATAAAGTCGCACGTTATAAGGTTTTTTCTATTCTTTACTCGCCGGGCGACCGGAAAAATTATACCCTACTATATTCCAGAATTATATTCAACTTTGACTGAATCAAAAATTAAATATATTTCCATCGTATTTGCAAATGATAAAATATTAATTATTTGTATATTGTTTATTATATATAAGTTTTAAAAATATGCTTAACGTTCAGCTTTAGAAAACGAATTCGTTTCAGTTCAGATTCTGATTCGCACAAAAATTTTTAATTTATAAATTAATAAAAAATATTTATCAGCAAAATAAGTACAACATATTTGTAAGTGCTTTTTTACTAGTGTATTTAATTTTTAAAAGTAATTAAGTGCTATACTTTTAAAAATAAAATATCTTAGTAAAAAATAATAAGTGATCTCAGAATGAGCTAAATATGAACGAGAGGACGAACTATACATAAACTCTGGAATTTCTTGAAACCTTCAATAATATGTTTTGTAAGCAGGCTTAATCTCTATTAAGAGTAAGTTTTTCTACATAAGTTATACTTCCACTAAAGCCTTGGTAATTATTGTAAATTTCACATGGAAAAGAATTCATAAATTAAAGTTTTATGACATTCCGTGGGAGAAGCTCGATTTGTCGCACTTGAGAAAAAAGACACAGGCATTAAATTGAACTTTTCACACGTTGTGTCATAAAATACGGTTAGATGCATAAGAGCGAGAATGAGGTGTCACTCTCGTGTAACTCTTTCACACTCGCTTCACTCGTACACAAACGTTTACGCGAACGTAAAATCACTTTATCGCACTAGTATCGAAATGTAGTATTATACATTAAGGTGTATTTATGTCCTCTATACAAAAATCAATATAAATATGTATTATAAGTGACAACATAGATGAAACTTCAGCTCAAGAAGCCGCATCAAGAATCGCTGTCTATACGCCCGTATATCTTTGTATTTTTTTGTATATTTCTTGAAAGCATTAAGAAAAAGTTCTTCATATCCCTACTGTTCTCCTTTTCTGTAAATCTCACTGATACAGATTAAACGTGGTATGAGTGGTCACGTCTGCAGGGTGTAAATTTTCACTCCCAAAGTGTAGACATTATTTTTCGATGCTGAGTGCGTAAAATTGCATTTTTCTACCACTGCATCGAAAATACCATTGTAAACAATTAACGAGTTAACGAAGCGAGCGAAGAAGATGAGAAGCTTTCCATGCACAGAAAAATCTTTGCTAAAAAGCTTATATATAAATATATAGAAACATTTAAATAGGGCGACAATCCAGTTGTAAAGCGAGCGACCGCGCGATCAAGCGCTAAAATTAACGCACTACAAGTGTAAAAAGCAGCAATTAATTAATCACTTTAACGGTACAGGGGCGCGAGGGAATTGTTAATTTGGCAGCGTCGGCGGCGCGTATAACGCACTGGGCTGCGAATGATGCAATCAACATATAGACCAGCGCTAAGAGGCTGGCGGACGGGGGTACGACTATGCCTCCTCCCTTGGGACTGTCTTGCCTCCATTCTCCCTTAATTAACTACCCATGTGCGATTTACATATAAATTATACCGGCGGATTATGCATGCTCCGCCCGCGCGACTCTTATCTCTATTTTCATATTTTACCTATATATAGCGATGTAATTCGGTCTACGTTTTCGCAATAGCGGTGCGCGCTGTTCTGAAAAACACTGACGAGTGCGACTCGATATCGATTTTAAATCTTTTTTCTAATAAATTTTCTAAAAAAAAACATCAAATTATACCAATGATTAGTTTCTATTACTCGAACATTCTCATATCTTCCCACAAGAGGATGATTCTACATCTGCACTGACAAAATAATACTTCGGTGGCAAAGATTTAAGACCTGAGCGATAAATCTTTACCCAAATACCTTCCAAGATACCAAGATTTTCTAGATTTCTTCCAAACCTTGCAAGCACTAACAAATTCTATATATTTCTTTCAAACTCTGTCAAATAATTCTGCTAAACTTTATTAAACTCTTTTAATTCTTACGAAATCATCCTATTTATTTTGAGTCATTAAGAAATAATTGAGATAGCTATGTTGCACAATATGAAAGTTCAACTTTGAGAATTAAAAACACTTTTCATACAACTTTTGAACGTTGCGCGTTAGTTTGAAAATGATATATTTTAAAACTTCAGTATTTTAAACTTTCAAAAATTGATTTTCGGCCCATCTTATGCCTTATACATATTTGAAAATCTCCGATTTCTCAATGAGTTGCACAGCTTGTCCCAGTTTGACAGATTCTATGTTTATGCCAAAAATTGAAGTACAGAAGACTTTTTCTATGTTGTAATCTTATATATATGTACCAAGCCATGCGACAATGGGATGCGACTGTTAAATATTGTCAAAAAACACAATTATGGCTTATTTCGTACAGACAATTTATTCCCGCCAGAACTCATTTATTTTGAATAAAAATTCTCTTGAAAATGAGAGTATAAACCGAATTGAATTGAGATACAATTTGATATTTTAATGTAATGAAATTTGGACTGACTTGAACTCTTGATAAAGCTATAAGCTCGCACTTCACTACGTGGACTGATTAACGAGTTCACTCCTCGTGATTTACATTCCAAACGAACTTCCTCGTTGGGTAGCGTCTCGACAATTGATAATAGAATCCGAAATCAGAGGATATTGTAGTTAAGATCAATAGACACCGAATCAAGCTTTGGGTGGTTTCTGTGACTGATCATGTTTATATACGTTTCCCGCGGTTACACAAGCCCTGAACTGCTCTTCTACGTCTCTATAACCACAAGCAGACGTTTCATATTGTCTATACTCTGTATATGTCTTCGTTACATTGGTATACATAATAAATAAAAATAAAAGAAAATATAAAAAATGCCGAAAATAATAGTTAAATAGGTTTGAACATACAACGCATTAATTTTTGTGTAGCGCTTTTCCTTTTCTTTATAGTCAATGAGTCACAGGCGTTATCTTTTTCATACATGTAAATTGTGCCTCTGATCTAACGTTTGAAAAAAAACTTGAGAATTCAATAAAAAAAAAATAAAACTAATAAAATAACTTAAAAAATAGAAGATTTTACATCTTGGTATAGATATGAATGTTGTTCAGATTTGTAAATTAGAGAAAATAATACTTTTAGGCCCTGAAGAGGGATGTACTTTTCAACTCTAATAAGTAAGCATCTACAAAAGTTATCATCATTGACAAAGAAATGAAAAATGGCTGAAAATTCTCGACACTATTAAAGAATTTTTTCTACAATAAACGAAATCTTACTTGCCCGTGAAATAGATAATTATTTTAATGTAACAGACCAGAAAAGATTTTCTGTCATTTCATCTTGTTCTAAAAGAATATTTACGTATGTCCATTTAAGAGGAATTTATTACAAGGAAAAAATGTCTTCTACTTTCGAGACTCAAAAAAAACTTCATTCCATAGGGTTTTTTTCAACAGTAAACATTATTTGTAAATATCAGTACACGAGTACTTAATACCTTTAGATGCTCTCTCCCTAAATACTTTATCAACGTGATGGCTTCCGACAACGGGGCTCATCTCTCATCGACCGTACCGAAAGCCATAGTTATCGAGAGCTAAGACGGATTACAGTTTAAGGGGGTTATCGTGATTTTTCGTCTATTTGAGAATTTCTTTAAATTCTAAACGTACATAAATAACAAAACCATCGACATTTCCACAAATTTTCAGAGGTCCTACCTTCACGGAAATTGAGATATTAATTCGTAAAGCTACAAATTTTAGCATGTGACTTATGGCTGACATCTTGACGTATAATACATTCTCGCTCGTAACTTCTAAAGTTTATTTGAAAAGTTAGAAAAAAACTAATACTTAATTTGGGACAGTGATTGCAAAAACGTACAAAAATTTCAGAAAGCGTGCCTTCACCGTTTTCAAGATATACATATTAAAGATTTATTCTCAATGTCGATAGTATATCTACCTATATCGTGGTAAAGTCGCTGAATTAAATGTTTACTTTTCACTCGTTTTTCTGTATTTTCTCAAGTATGCCACTTTTTTAAAGGCTTTTGAAGTTTTTTTGTATTGCGTGGTAGAGTTAAAGCTGCAAATAATCAAATTTTAAGCTGCTTTAAAATAAAATTAACTTTTGAACAAGATTGTATTACGATAACCCCCTTAAAGAACATGTCTACATACGGTAGAATTGGTTTATTTTTGTCAAGGAGATAGTTGAAGAATTTTTAAAGTAAATACAAATGTGTACATGTATAAAAGAATACGATTTGGAAACTCGGCTATTAATAACTCGACATAAACGAATAATACTATCTAATGTATGACCTTCTATCCCGCGTATACAAATCGAACAAATAGTCGACAAGTTAACAGTAAGAAGGGCTCTTCATAAGGCCTTCTTCATAAGATCCGGCTACGCCCTGACTAGAGCCATGGCATGAGCTTCAGAAGACAAGTCTACATTCACCCCGACGATATTGATAAATCACCCACGATGAAACAAAATTTTGGATCTACCCTTTAGCAGAAAATCTCAAATGCTTCACATGCAAGCTAGATGGTCATATCGAAAAAAACTGCCCAACCGCTTCAGACACTTCACAGAGAACATCCGGAAATTTTCAAACACTATTAGATTCTCAAAGCCCATTTAACGAAATAGTAACTGATAGTCCAAACACTAATCGCACCAAATACAAACAGTTGGACAATAATCCATGATAAACCTTCAATCAATACAATAAAAAGAACTAGATCGGTAGTTTCAGATCATACAATCTCACAAAAAGACAATGAATGCGAAAGAAATCAAGAAAATAAAACTATATTTACAAAACCTTTACCACAACAAATAAAAAAAACAGATACAAGCAAAGAAACACTCGACACAATAACTACAAGCTTGGAACAAAATTAAATCAATCAATGAAAAAAAAAAATATGCATAGTATAGTAAATGTTCTAAAAAATTCAAGCAACTCAAACTTCAATAATGAATTTTTACATCACAAATTCTAGACTAAAAGAAACATTGTTGACAACGAAAACACCCATACTTCCAAGCGATACATTAAAAATATCAAAGAAGACTGCGTTAAAATATTTAATGTCCTAAAATGCTTAACGCACTAAAATTGGGGAGCTGATTACGGTATTTTAATAAACACATACAAGACGATAATCAGATCAAAAATTGACTATGGATCAATAATATACAATAGAGAACAAGAAAGCACGATCAAAATGCTCGATTCTATAATACAAAATTGAGGGGCTCAGATATCCATCGGAGCTTTCAGGCCAAGCCATGCAATATCTATATTCAGTGAAGCTAATCTCGTAATACCTCTTGAAACCAGAAAATACCAACTAAACATCAAATATAGCATATCAATGGTAACTACACCTTATAATCAAACACACAAATCTGTTTTCGAAACCAGCTATCTAAATATTTTTAACAAAAAAATAAAATGCCCTCAACCCTTCTACACGAGAATTTACAAAGAATTGAATAAAATAGAAAAATCCAACCTACAACAGTTCAATCATTTTAAACATTATAGAAAAAAATAATGGCAATTAAAGAGAAAAACTATAAATTAATCATCATATGGATCCCGTCTCACTGTGGAATAATTAAAAACGATAAAACCAATTTAGCAGTAAAAGAAGCAAGAAATGTACCTCTATCAAGATCTCCAATCCCCATACCATACGAGGAACTAAAAAATTCTCTAATCAAAGCAACTAACATGGAATGAAACGATCATTGGATAAATAACACACAAGATAGAAGAAAAAAATTTAAAGAAAACTTCTTTGAATAAAGCAAAGCATTTGATTCTTCTCTTTTATTATTACCATCAGAAACGACTGAAAGCAATAGCTTGATTTTGAGAAGGCAAACAAAATTTATCCTTCCCGCAACGTTTCATAACTTTGATCTAAAAAGCAATTATCTCAATTCATCGAATGGAAACTAAAGAACTTGGTAAGTACATGTTATGTCTAATGTTTAATTTATTGTTTACTTTTGCATTTGAAAAATTTTATGTTTGAATTGGAAATTTGATCCATACCGGGACGCTTCTAAAATCGTTAGAACTCAATAAAAACGTCGATGGAAATTGGTAGCTAAATCCTTTCAAACATAACCCCTTACCATCCTCTAGAACTAATTTATGAAAAAAGGTGGATACCAACGGATGCCAACGGATGCCCCCGATATGTTTTGTTCCGAACGATTGATCCGAAAATAAATCACCACAGTAATGTCCATATATGAAGGTACAGGTTAATCTAACTAGTGACTATTCAAGCCAGGATTGTTTTTTAAATTATTCATGGATTTTCAATAGAAAAAGATTTACAGAAAAACACATAATACTGCTTATTGTCCCATATTTGATACAGCAGTCGAGGGGCACGTTTTAAAACATGCAACACCTGATGTTTTAACACATGATAGCAAAAAATAATGCTTACAAGATCAAAGAACATTTAGTAAAAAAAAAAATTGGCTCCCTTATTTGAAATGAAAGTTGACTTTGTTTGAATATTAGTGTCTTTCTATATTCGTCTGTTTTTACTTCCATGTAACAGGAAACAATCAATTCGGCCTTTTTGAAAATAATTTCTTATAAGCCAGAACAATTTATTTAAATTAAATATCTTTTTATACTTTATGAATAGGATAGCGCTAGTCCCGTATAACGAATACTAATATCTAAATCCTCACTTTTTTTATATGAACTTTTCTTTCCTATATAGGTAGCGCTCCTTTTCCTACTTGTTTCTATAGATTTCTAAACTCTTTGTCCGTCTGTCCACCTTTTCTTATAATTTCTCACTATAAAAGTTATAAATAAAATACTATATTTTATGTTTTATGACTTAATCATTTTCATTCTTAAAATAATAATAACGAAATAAATGCTAACAGTGTAATACTTGCTGCTGAAGTTTGTTAATATTTGTCGGAGCACGAAGTTTAAAGTATTTGGTCTATAAATATATATAACAAACCCCGAAGAGTTGAATAATAAATTTGGCTTCCAAATGCAGTGCGTATATATATTTTCTTAATACTCGTTTTTGATTACCTCATAATTGTGCGAATTAAAAGAAATTTAATGTACAAAAAAATTAGTTCGTCGAAGATTTCTTTGTACGATAAGTAAATCAGTTTAAAATTCTGTAACACTTATTCCTTCCCTAGTACAAACAGAATCACCCTTTTCATTATGACACTAAACTTCGCATTTACAATATTCTCGCAATGTGTATTATTATCGTTACACATCATTTTCATTTCAATACTTTACTCTTCAAAGGGGGTAGATCATCGGATTACGGTGCAGAATTAAAATGGTATATAGTATAATAATGTAATCTCTTCCTGAGCTTCGTTATCATCCCCCCGTACAAACTGTAGGACATTGTATAAGCAAATAATGCCAAGGAATTCAGCAGCGATTATATATCCGCCTAAGAATTGACATTTCGTTAATTGAGTTTTCTTGAATAAACCGTATATACACATCACGTTGAGCCGAGGCCGGAATATCACCGGGAATATAACACAATGGCGGCTGGGCTGCGCTGCGCCGTTGGCAGGGAGTGAAAGAGGAGAGGCAGCGAGAGAGAGAGAGGAGAAGAGGGAATCTTGTCATTGTGGTCGGTACGTCCGCGCCGCGCGAACTCTCAACTCTCTCTCCAAATCATAATGGATTTCAATTCCAATTTGTCTCTCCCTCGCTCATTCGTCCATCTCCATCTCGCTTTCTCCCTCTCTATGGCCGCCGCTCGACACACCATATCCACTCGCGCATCCCAACGCTCTCGTATACCTATATATCGCGACCTATCTCTCTCTTTCTCTGTCTCGCACTCGCGCGGCTCGCGGCAGCTCACTCGCTGTCCGATACTTTACATTTTCGCAGCAAAACGACTTCGTCTATCTTTGTCTCGATCGGGCACCGCTGCGCAACTGCTATTGTTCAACCCTCGCTCTTTTTTTTCTCTCTATATATATATATGTATATATATATATGTATATGACCCCCAGCTATATGCACACTGTTACACAGTGGATCTCCGCTTTTCTCTTTCCCCGCTTTTTTTACTCTGTGTATATGCATCTGTGAGCAAGAGTGTGTGCAGTGCTGCGTACATTTATGATGGCCTGATGGGTGAGAGCGCGAGACGTCGAAACGTTTAGAGCGATTCGTTTGTTGTCGATACGGAAATTTTACGTAAAAATGCGATGATTTCTGCTACGCGTGAAATTCGTGTTCTGGTGTGTATTTTTGAAATATAGGTAAATATCATCAGAGTAGCTATATATTCGCATTGATAAAATGTGAAAAATAAAAAAAGATTCAGTAATATCCATGGAAAATGGTTGCTATATTTTAATGAATGCTGTTACTGAGAATGAAATTTACCAGAGTATATAGTTTTATAAGTTTTTCAGAATTACACATCATTTAGTTTTCTCATTACACAAGTACATATATGATTGTAAAAGGTATTTCAGTAGTAACTGGAAAAAAACTGCGATCGATATTTAATAAAGTTTGGAAAAAATAAATGTACGGAAACATAAGTGACACGTACGAATGCGTATACAAAAACGTATAAAGTCGTTTGAAGTCGTATAGTACTATTACGTTGTTCTATTTAAATTTCGATAGGTACAAGTATTCCGTTTCTGTATGTTTTTTGTACGTTTTACTGTTTCCCGTGCACGTTTCAGTAACCCTTATATCGTTTCCCATGGAGAATTTTATAGTTTTTATTTAATAAATGTAATTATGTTATATACATATGTGGAAGATGTGCGAGATAGTCGATCATGGGGGATTGTAGGACACGTTTAATCCTTCTGCGATATACTATAGTCACTTGAATTATTAAAAGTGCGTTAATATAATTAGAAGCTATGTTGCATGTAGCAATTGTGAATCCGATTTACATCCTTTTACCTTTTTTTAACAAGGACATGTGCTACCTATGGTCGGAGAGACTCGAGGAGAGACTCCTACATTATCAATTTTTACATTTAATGAAATATATAAATACATTTAATTTTTATAAAAAAACTCTCTATTAGCACCTCGATAATGATAAACATTACGTATGAACAAATGGTAACATTATATGCATGATAATGATCAAACGTACAACAGAAATTTTTGTCGTCGAAAATTTCGTTGGTAACTATATGTATTTCACAGCGTTTTTTGTCTCTGAAATTTTCGACGACAAAAACTTTTGTGAATTATTGTGAATGGAATTTCAAGAGACGAGAACCACGTAATGTTTACATCATTACTCTTTGTTGATATTTATACCATTCGGGAAGCTTGTTAAAATATTACGAATAAGTATAACTTCTACCGTAGTCCACTACAGTTTTCTCTAGAAGTATAAATCATTTTACTATACTATAAAAATGGGATTCGAAATAGGAATAAAGAGCAACAAACTGAGCTACAATACGTCTGATTTCTTAAAAAGTTCAAAAGAAAAATTTCACAAGAATCTTACTAAAATTATAGAATAGAATGAACTTAATCTATTTTCTTGCATTTTCTATATCTGCATTAGTTATATGTTTAAAAATTCATTATAATATTAAGTGTTTAATTACTAATGCGTAGAGAAAGATGGTCCGTTATAAATGAAGCTTGCTATTCTTGCCTTTGCTATTCTTCATATTATACATAACTCTATAAATACATCATCAGTCGCCGGATCTGATTTATTTTACGATATAAAGAGCCATAAAAAGAGCCCCTTATTAGATCCAATGCAAATCAGAAGCAGATTTTTAAATTTTGCAGCGGTTCTCAATTTAAACGTCGATGAAATAACGGAGCGTACATAAATTGTAACCTTTGCACACGCGTTCTCAGAGTTAGCACCTTATTCTTCTCAACTGAAGATATCCACTTAATATGGTTATCCAAATTAGAGATTCCTATAAAAACTGGATTCTTGAATGATACCGTTATTCTGAACTTGTTGATTCGAATGTATAATTCGACTATTAGAGAAAATTAAGAATGAATAATTGTAGAATATGTGGACTATGGCACATTAATATATATTTATAATATATAATAATTATGTATATAAGTATATGAGTTGTAGAAAAATATGGTTAAGTGTCAGAAGATTAGTAATCTCTGGTGTTACTGGGCTGTAATTGGCGTTTTAAATTTTAAGAATTCAGATGTTTAGTTTTACAAGCTTACAAATATTACAAATTGATAAACAAAATCACATAGGTGATAGGTATACCTATACTTACATATTATTTTAGAAAACAGCTCCATGATATTGTACCCTATGTGAGACCTCTAACTGGCTCAGATTCAAAGCCCACAGCTTTGAAAGATGATGATGTAAAAGTAAATGTCATCATGTAAAGTAAATATTTTGTAGCAATACCTACCAAAAAACTTGCTGATTATTTCCAGGGATATTTTAATAATCACATTAATGTAAATGATACGTTATTAAACGGTCAAATGAATCCTTTAAAAACCGGTTATCTTAGATTATCATCCTCGTTTCCGTCATTTTTTTTTATCCCAGTATTTATTCAATTTTATCAAAAGGTATGTGTTATTGGAACAATTTATATTTCTTTTAGCATGGTTGAAATTCAAATAGACTTAATTTCACTCTGCAATGATAAAATTATAATTTATTATTCAATGCAGGATAAGGATTTGCGAGTAATACTTTTTTTCTCGAAAACTAAGACTTATCTTTTTTTGAACAATTCATTTTATTGTTCTGGAATGAGGTATACAAGCAAAAATATATTTATCCATACTCAAACAAAAAACTCGCTATGAAGAAAAATGGGCAAAAATGTGTTTTTAAAATTTTAGGCAACCGTATACGTGAAAGAAGTGGAAAAATATTAAACCTTTAACAGAGTATTTTTTGTGCATTTTTTCTCTCCTTTTCCTGCCATATATTGACTTCAATATTTTGAACCATTTTTTTCAATACCCATTACACATTCCTCAACGCGTCCAAACAGTCGAGAGTATAATAATATCGCTAAACTACCGTACTACTCCAAGTTGAGCTAGCGCAGAATAATCTGTTTAGCGAATTCAAGCTGCCACTGGCTAAAAGCCGAACTGTAAGCGCCCGCACGTACAACACCAGGAAGAGAATGAGTGAGAGAGAGAGAGAGAGAGACAGAGAGAGATAGAACTGCGAACGCACGATGAATTATTAACTGTCGATACCCGCGGCTCTCTCTCTCTCTCTCGCTGTTCTCCGGGCTTATAATCCCCTCCCACCACGCACACACGACGATAAAAGGGCTCGCACGACGCACACCTATGCACGTATAATCGGTGTGTAATGTGCAACTCTCCGCTGCCGGCTGCACAGGGCACCCCTTCGCATTTCTTTCCGCCACACAGCTCGAAAAGTCGAGAACGACGGTGGCCTTACCTTTTTCTCCTTCGATACCTTTGCATGTGTTTTGCACGTATATACCTATGTATATATACCCTCCCAATGCACGGCGACAAAAACACTAACCGGCGTTAGTCGAGCAGTAACGCTCTCGTCCTCCCCCTACATCTTTATTGTATTCGACTTTTGCCCTCACTTTCTCCCCCTTTTATACAAGTATACCGTACTTATGCAACCTACCGATTTGTTTTTTTTAAAAATCGAAAAGTTAAGCCATGCCGCTCCTTTTTTCTCGCTTCTTAATAGTCTCTTTCTATCTCAATAATCAATTAACCAGGATGCAAAGCGTATGCATTTCTCCATCGTACACCCGATGTATTTTATAGCTTTTTGCTATAATACCAGTGTAGTACCTATCTCTCATGTATACACGTATTCGCAAATTTTTTATCGAGAAGTACTACACCGGCTACAGAAGTCACACTCTATGCATTTCATAAAAAAGCAGCCAGTCAGATCGAATGAGTGAGAGAGAGATAGAGAGAGCGAGAGAGAGAGAGAGAGAGAGAGAGAGCAAGAGAGAAAGAGAGGGATACATGTATTAACAGTCGCAACCACTTTGCGCAGACAAAGACAGAGAAAACTACGACTCGCGAGAGAGTCGCGGTTCGAGAGAGAATACGAAGAGTGGGAGCGAAGGAACGTCTACGAAGAGAGAGAAAGAAGCGCGTCTGACTGAAGAGAGAGTCAAGGAAGTGTCAGTATAAGTGTCCTTCGCTGTGCGCGAGCGCGAGAGAGATAAAGAACCCTATATATACTCTGTTGGCCCTCTGTGCTGAGTGTTCGCTCGCGCAGCGCTCCACCGCCATTTTGTGTGCGTGTACATACATGTGTTATGTGTAATTGCGTACAATGTATACCAATACTACCAATACGAATACACACGGCACGGCCGCGGGCTGAGCTGAGCTGACAGTGACTATACGGACTACGGAGTTCAGACCTACTGTCCACACGCACACAGAATCGCTATATATATGTAACTATACGTGAGCAGCAGCAGCTTTGCTCTGACTCCGACTGCTCCGACTGCTCCGGAGTCGAGCGGCGCGAGCGCGACGTAAACATTCGTGTCGTACGTGTGTCGTGTGTATACATATTGGCGCTCTCTCAGTCGGCGCGAGGCGAGAGGAATAGAGGATAGTGCTTGTAATACACACACAAGAGAGGAAGACAGCAGCACACCTAATTCTGCTTCTTCTTTTCCTCTCCAGGGCACTATTGTTGCTGCAGCTCGTCCACGAGGTGAGAGCGAGGTATTCGCCTCTTCTTTCCCTCCATTCCTCTTACACATACACATCACACACACATATATATATATATATATATATATATATATGCATACATCGCATCGTACACGGTGGTCTATCGAGGAGTATCCATGTTAAAAAGTCGAGGCCAATATCCCATCACTGTCGTTGTTGTCGACCAAGTGTCCAAGTGTCTATATCGAGTTCGAGGCTCTGGCCAGTGGCTGCATGTATGTACGTATACATACGTATATGTATACGTAATACGCGGACGGCGGACCATATCAGTATCACCATACATACTATACAGAGGCAAACACAGGCGGACTCGTGTTATGATGTAAAAAAAATGGACAGTCGGAGTGAGAGAAGAGTGCATGTATGGGGAATAGAAGAGAGAGAAAGATAGAGAGCGAGAGAAACGGAGGGAGCGCGCGTTCTCTTTCGCGCCAATTTTTCGTTCCCCCCGCGTGTACACGCAGTATACGCACGCACGCAGGGACGCATTTCGGTACACCTGGCTACAGCGCGAGGCAGTAATAGTAGACGACGGTGGCAGCGTCACCTCCTGCACGAAAACGGAACAGCTGTCATCCTCGGGTCCGTCGCCGTAGACGCTTACGTCTCGACCCCAGCCGCAGATCCCAATCGGTGTGTTGTCCGTGCCTGTGTGTCTCTCGGCTAGTCGGCTCTCCGTCTACATGTGTATTTGTGTATATGTTGTGTTGTGTGCCCTCCTACTCCTACTCTCCTGTTCATTACTCTTCTCTGCCTTTTTATTTCTTCTTTAGCTCATAGCCGCTGCTATGGATTCCTCTTTTATTTTCTAGCTTCTCTCGTGCCTTCTATTCTCTCTGCCTTTTCCAGAGATATACTATAGCGCGTGTAGGCTAATCTGCGTGATTTTCGAGTCCAAGCTGTAATATACTGAGATTCTACACTTTTTTTTAACATTCTGGAGCAAGGAGGTGTGGAGGTGATGTATTGCAACTGCTGGGATGAATCGGAGCAGGAATTCAAGCGCATTTGTTGTTAAAGTTTTGTGGGTGCAGTACAAGTGATTGCAGTTTTTTTCACTTGCTAAGTGCAATGATTGTGTGGAGATGCACTTGCTTGTCAATTGAGGGCATTGGAATTTGTTTTCTTTTAGGTTAAATGTTTCTGTGTGTAAATTGGAGTAATGCATATATCAGAAACCATGAATCTGTTATAAAAATTTAGTTATGTGGAGGTTCTAAAGTGTTCAAAATTTACTAGATAATTTAGTAATTGATGGTTTAATAGCAAAGTACATTTTTTAACTATGCTTTTATTTCAATTCAATTCAAACAGCAGCTTCTCAAATCTTCAAAATAAAATGTTATAGTGTGGAATACTATTGGTGCTTTGTGCGCCTTAATGTGAAATAACTTCATGTTTTGAAGTATTTAATAATGTACTCCTAAAACATGACTTTGTAGTTATGTAAAGTTTTTTATTAAAGCTCTATGATACAATTGATTTTCAACAGTTCTTGATATTTAAAATATAATAAAATAGTATTTGGACTGTTTTCCATGAATTGAAAAATAGTTTTTGTATTCAAATCACTTATTATTAAAGAGTTTTGATTATTATAGTTTGGAATTGAATTCCTAAATTAATCATCGTAGTGTGTCTGCATTATAATTTTTGTAAAGATTTAAATGTTTAAAATTGATAAAGCGATGTAATGGATAACACTTATATAATGTTTACTTTTTGCAATTCAAGTTCAATTATATTGTATGTATCATAAGTTTAAACTGTAAAATGAACCTATAAATTGAGGAAATATTTCCATAGTTCTATAAAGACAACATTTTTTAGGATTGAGATTAGTTTTAGTGTATTAGGTGATTTTTATCATGAAAACAGAGATAACTGTTACATTACAATTTTATTAATGGTTTTAGAAGCAAAATATTAATAATGAGTTAATAGCAGTGAGAACAACGTGATACACAAATTGTTTCTGTTTAACCTCTTTACGTACTTACAAATAATGTTTTCAAACTACTTTTAGAAAATAGTTTGATACCTAGATAAAATATATTTATACACAAAATCAGTACAATATCATTAATTTAAAACAATCAATCAAATTTTTATATTATGTATTTGTCTTTAAAAAATGTCATTCTTATTAAACAAAATAGTTTTATTATATTATCAATTTGATAGATTTTATTAATTTTAATATATTAATTTTGAAAAATATATTATTAATTTATACTTTCAGATACACAATCATTTGGAGATCAATAAGTTTTACATGTTATTGTTTGATGTAAAATCATCGTCAGTGAAATGAGACCTCAGTGTTACTTGAAACAATATTCATGTAAATGTTACATGACCATTTAAATTCAGTGCTTCATAATACTGAAAACATTTCCAGCAATAGAATGAAATTTGTCAATTTGTGAAAGCCTTCAAAACGGCAACGTAATTACACGGCATGATATTACCTATGAACACAGTGGACGTAAGATAAGCCAAAACATGTCTGGTGACTCGGGGTGGAATGCTGTTATTCATCATCCATCAGAATTAGAACTACAAAATTGGGGGGATTGGGATGGTAATGATGGCGAGCCAGAGCATGAATTACCATCCACGGTTGATATGGATGCCATTAAAGATGGTGGAAACTGGAATCCTGTGACTGGTAAGAGTAATGAATTGTAAAGTATTCTTATTTATTTGAAATAAATATAAATAATATTAAAAGATTTTAATATAATTAATTTTGAAATTTAAAAAAAATTGATTTAATTATTTTATTACTTAGTAGTATTTGTCAATATTGAAATGTCAAATATTCATTGTTTCTTTTTCTATTATAAAGGTGTCACTACTATAAATTCAGATGATGATTCCGATTCGGAGGAAGATAGTTCTGGTGGTAGTGATGGCAGTTGTTCTTATTCGGATTCAAATTCTGACACAGATAATGACAGCAGCGATGGTGACAGTGAATCAAATTCTGACTGCACGTCAGATCATAGTGAACAAACATTTTCAATTCGAGAAACAAACTTTGAACAGGTATTTCAAATTTAAACAGTGCTAATTTTACTTTTATTGCTTTGAAATATTCTAATGAATAAATCTTTACAGGGAGGATTAAAGTTAAAAATAAGTATGAAAGTACCTAGAAAGGAGGATTTAGATAAATTAAGATGTGAACGAGGTAGACGTCTTTTACCAAAAAGAACTAAAAGTCGAACTGCTAAGGTAAAGAATTTTATTTTATAATAATTATTTTATTCTAAATGGCTTGATATATGTGATTAATAGAAATAAAATTTATAAGAGTATTTTCATTTAATTTGAAAGTCTATATTAATAAAAAAAAATTTTAATAGACATCAGACTGCAGCAGCGAAGATTCGGATTCCTCACTCAGTCAGTCTGTAATACCATATTCTCAGACTCAGCAACAGGCATTACATTCTCAACAGATGCTTCAACCACCTCAGCCACAGCAGCCAACTGTAATTCAACAACAACCATCAACAAATCAATCAAATATGGTGAGAAAATTTTCTATAATTATAAAAATGAGGTCTGTAACCTTTCTTTCAATTTTATGTAAGAATTCATTTTTGTTCTATCAAATAAACTAAAAACAAGTAAAGTATTTGTACAGAAATTATTTATATTCTTCACGAGCAAGTTTGCAAAAGCATTTGCTTTTTGAAGATCCAAATATGGTCTAAAATATATTGCTGAGGCATACCTTGCGGACCTGATTTTTGCTTGTTCGTTATTATGCAATATGTAAAACCCACGGTATACTCGCAAAATAAGTCTTGTGAAAAACTATTTTGGCGATTTTAATAATTCTTGCATTAATACTCTTAAAGTTTTAAGCTCACAAGATAATATTTTCTGTATTATGATTGGATTAATAGCAGAATTTTTTGTACACTGAAGAATCAAGTTGATTAGATGTGCCTCAATAAAAAAATTTGGATCATAAGTATTTTATTTGGACTTCAAAATATAAATAAATTTGTCTGCATCTTTTAAATGTTTAAATTGTTTTCTTTCTTTCGATGTGAAATAATTAACCAAAATTGTTTCTCTAAAAAGCCGGCTGCACCTCAGCCAGCATCGCAGCCAGATTCCTCATTGCATCACCAGCCACTTGAGGAAATCAATCAGGAGGACCTTGCAGCTATTCTGCCTGAGCAGGAGCACGAGGAGGCAGCATTCGACGGCTTCGAGGACTCCGAAAGTGGCCGTCTCGTATCCAAGGCAATCGAGCGCATGTCCCTTGGTGCAGACTCGGACTCTTCGGAGAACGTGAGCGAGCGCAATCCAGTGCCGGTCTATAGTTCCTCGTTGCTGCAGCAGTTCGTGGAAAAAACAGCTCTGCTGTCGGAACCTCTTAAGCGCCGCAGTAGCAAGCAACTGACCAAAAAAGAGGAGTATGCATGTGCCTCGAATGTTTCGCCAGACTCGGGCATACAGTCAGTGGACAACAGTCCGCTTCATCTTGCCAGCCCAGTAAGTCCGCCTGCGACAGCGGCCGCAGTTACTAGCGCCGTTTTGTCACCCGTGCAACCGGTGACAGCTGCTGGTTCGACCAGCGGTACTAGTACCAGTACTAAAGGTGAGAAACGAGTTTTGATTTTGGTTCACTAGTTCAATTCGAAAGGGAAACATTCTGAAACAATAGGAGCATATTAATTTTGATAATCTAGTCTGGTATCTGGTTTCATGTTTGAAGAGTTGAATAATCGCAGCTTGATTTTTGAATATTTTATTATAATAGCAGTTCTAATTGAATTAATTATAGGAATAAAAAATATAGAAAACTAGTGATATTCTAGGTAGGATTTACACAGTGAAGTGCCATATTCTAAACATCTATTCTAAACGACACTGCTATAAATCTTCAAAATATGCGTGACGCCTCTTTTTGAATTTTTATTTTTATATTAAAATTGAATACTTATTTTTTAAGAATTCTAAAAGCTATATAAACTCAATATCTTTATTTTCTAGCGGCCACAGCAACGACCACGAGCACATCAAGCGTCACATCATCTTCAGTTACTAAATCGAAGCCAACAGTGAGCGTAGACCAAGTGGTAACTCCACCTAAGCGCAAGCCTGGTAGGCCAGCCAAACTTACGACGTCCTCCGCGACTCAGCCACGTGGCCCCGGTAGGCCAGCCAAACATAGGCCTGCCGAGCCCAAAAAAGACCCTCCTCAGTCACAGTCTCAAACAGTGGTCGGACCCTGCCTCAAGAGAGCCAAAGTAGTTGTCTCTCAGTGCAGTAGGCCGCCCGCTAAACAACAACAACAACAGACCCCCGCGATAGACGAAACACTGGACAAGCGGCTCAAAGCCAGGAAATCCGGCCTCAGGAGGTCCTGCGATACTACTGGTGGGTACTATTTTAAATACGTTTTATGAATGGCACTTATAATCGAGTCTTATTCGCTTATTTTTTTTAAACAAAGGAATATAATTTCTTGATTAAATAGTAAATCAATAGAAAATGATATGATTATGTACAGCAGCAGCAGCAGCAACATCAACAAAGCAGAGTGCGTCAGTGCAACTGGAAGAGGCGAAAGTATGTCTGACCCGTAAAAAGTGCCTAAGCAAACCGACGTCGGCGATTGTCGGCAAGCGTGCCAAAGAAGCGGCAAACGCGACAAGTACGATGAACGCCAGTCGAAACGAGGAGCCAAGCAATAGCAAGAGAATAAGAAGAGAGAAGCAGGCCCCAGTTAAGAAGGAAGCTGGACATTCCAGTGCCCCTAAGTCTACGAGTACCGAACGTGTAGAGGATACGGCAGGTAAAGAGAACTTATTTAAATTGGTTACTTAAAAAATTTTAAGATTAATTGATAATGAAAAGAAATGTCGATGATTGAAACAGTACACAAAGTCTAAGATAATATATTTTGTAACAAAATATCAGTTAGATATTGAGTTTTAATAAAATAGTTTGATAAACTTTCAAGTGATATTCGATTCAATGAAAAACATCACGTAAATCGTTACCAATTGATGAATCGTAATTTCAGCCAAACTAGACAGCAAAAAGAGCTCAAAGGAGAACAGACTGGATCCTGGAAGCTTGGGCAAGCGCCAGCAGCCAACACGAAAGACGCAGCAACAGCAACAGACGTCGCGACGGGTCCTCAAAGAAAACAAGGCTAACAAGAAGGCGACAAATAATAATAACACCAACAATGAACCATCACTTGAGACGAACGGTGTAGGCGTGCAAACCATCATTTCGCTGCCTGTAATCAATCCTATCAAGAGTAGTGATGTCATTGCCGAGAGTAGTGCTAGTGCTGACAAAAAGGTATGAATTGTCTTTAGTATAACAATATCTAACCTGTCTAAAAACCTTATTCTTTTTTCCTTACTTCTTTAAAGTAATTTGTATATTTAAAAGCGGTTATTTTTGCGAGGATAGATTGAAAGGATAGCATTCATTTACTTGTTATGTAGTTTTTATTGTCCAAAAGAAAAGGAATAATAAAAAAATATTAACCAATTAATATATAAAAAAGATTTTTACGAACGGAAAAGACCTAGAATTATTACAGTGTAGTATTTGAGAATTAGGATTGTTATAATAAAGTATTTTTCACATTTAATTAAATGTCTTTTAAAATTATAATTTACTTTAGTGAACTATATTAAGCAATTATTCCCTAAAAAATTAACCCATCCAAAGTGATAAAATTCATAAATAGTCGAAGTAGTGCTTGTAGAAACAAAAATGATCTTTTTCTACAAGTTTTGCTCGAAATTGGTACTTTTTCATCGTCTAATCCGGGTTATATGGATAGACTAACAATTACGAGCATACGCATGAAGACACAAAAGTTTCGCTTGGAAATTTGTAATTACGACTCGAGTGCCTTCCGCATGGCTGAAGGGACGGAAGACGAAGAATCGGGCGGCTTAATGAAAGCCATGTCGCGGCAGATCGTGCGAACTCGCAGTAAATTCGCGAACGAATGGGTGGATGGCAGAGAAAGGGGGGCCGGGGGCACAAACACAGAGAGGAGGAGGAGGAAAGAGGAGGCGGTCACGAGCCCTCGCGGAAATTGATTGGCGCGCCCGAGCGGCTTTCGCCATTAGGAGGGTTGGCCGCCCAAGCCGATTAGGGGGAGATTTCATGTGCAAGCATAGGTATATATATATATACGAGCGTGCCTCTGTATATGTATCTGTATACTGTATGTATGTAGCGGCGCAAGAGGGGCTCATGAAAGATGCATGACTCGAGGCGAACCCGGGAAATCGTCCGTTGAAAGCTATGCGACGACGACTGTAACTACTAGGACTGTGTATTTCCACAGCTGTCGGCTGTTTGCTGCTAATTAATGTACCGACATGGCTGTGGGTGCGTGGAGCCAAGTATACGGGATGCGTAGGGAAGAATTTTCAGAGCTCTTGGATTGGGCTATCTCCTTTTTATTGCACACGGACGATGACGATTCTGTTCGAAGGAGCCACTGGCTTATGAGCACCGATACGAATAATACATTGGATGAATAACTTGCGTTTACTTGCAGACCAGATGAAAGTTGAGAAAGGGTCGTTCATTATAAGAGTTTGACTTGGGTCAAACATTCTAAGTGTCTTATGTTATAGAAAGTCTCGTGAGGCGCCTTCATTTTGCGTTATTGACTTTATTGGCCCCAAAATTTATTTACATACTGGGTAATAATAAAATAAATTACAATCCCAATGAAAATATAATTAGTTATTTTTTCTTTTATTTTATAATATAAGAGTCTGTTGCATACGCTTATAGTTGTTTAACGCTCGAATAAAATGGATATAAAAATATCTTCATTTCAAAATAACACTTTTCTAATAATTATACTTTTTTACATTACATGCAATTTTTTGTTTCTTAAACAAACCATCTAGTTGTCAAACCAGCTGACGCGTGGCTATCGTCAGTCGAAGAAGTCAGTCTCGGAGAACGGCATAAGTGCCAAGTCTCATCACCACCACCATCACCACCATAGGCACCGTCGGCGCGTCGTTGCTCCGAAAACACCCATTAGGGTGGACCCGGCGGTTGGGCAGGAGCTCGAACGGCTTATTGACGATTTCAGCAAGCTTTGCACCGTCGCTAACGCTAGCGAACACAGCAACAGCGCGAACTCCTCAGCGCTCGCCGTCGGCGCTCAAATGGGTGAACTGTTGCCGCAGATATTCAGGATCAAAAAGATCTCGAAGAAACGCAAGGGCACCGAGCTTGGCTTATCCGATGGACAGAATAATGGTTCATAGCATTACTTTTTGTTTATGAATAGCAAAGACTGTTCTACATTGCCAATTAAATTGTATATACTTACCTAAGTATGAAGAATTTGATATCCACATGGTTGTTTGTAATAAGCATTAATTTAGTGATAAAGTTAATATTATATTATAGTTTAGTATAATGTCGTGAGTTTAAAATTTTATTTTTTCAGTAAATCGCTTTGATATTATTCGTTTCATAAAAAGTAATAGCAACATGAAGAAAATAAGTTTTATAATTTTAGTTGCTCAACATAGAATCTAGTTTTTCATTTATTTCATTTATTTTAATTTAAATTCTATGCGCAACAATTTATGCCTCTAAAAATATATCAAAATATTAATTCAACCAATGCATGTTTAAAAATGATTAAAAATACTCGACAAAATTCTAATTGGAAAAAGTACAAAATAAATTTTAAATAATATTTAACATTTATATATAGTAACTGTACCTAAATTTTGGTATCAACAGGCAAGACACCAAAACGCCGAGTGAAAAAGGAAAAGGCTGGTAGTAGCAGTAGTAGCAGCAGCAGCAGTGGTAATAGTGTCGCGGGCAATGATCCCAGTAATCCAAACGAACAGCGGCTGCCACTGAAAAAGCGCCATTATCATGTATTCAGCATGCATAGTAACTCGCAGCAACCGCCACCCGAGGGCGAAGAGGAAGAATTGGAAGAGGAGGAGGTAGATGAGGGTGATGAAGAAGAGGATGAAGAAGAGGAGGAAGAAGAGATCGAGGAGGACGAACATGACGAGCGGGAGGACGAGGGCGATACTAGAGATAGTCACATTGAAGAGGCCATCGAAGCAACTATCACCCGATACGGTGCTGAAGGTGCTAATGCTGCTAGCGGTCAGCAGAAACTGGAAGCTGTTGCTCCGGTAGCCCCTGAAAAGAAGAGGGCTAGGGAAATAACCGAAACCGCTGTTGCTGAAAAAACTGGTAAGTTTAGTACTTGCGAATTCGGTGCCATCCATACTTTTAATAGTACTTTATTTTCACTATTGAAGAATTTTAATTATAAGTCTATTACTATTAAAGACTTTCAATTATGATTATGATACACAACTTTATTGATTTTACTTAATTTTTGAAAACCAATCTTTTTTTTACAATCACTTGGTAATTTTAAAATTGAATATTTTTTATAGAAAATGAAACCAACGAATCAACTGCGGATAAATTGCTAAGTCAAGCTGATTCACAACCAAGACGCAAAAAGAAGATCGTGAAGGATCTGCGCGTAACGGTGACGAAACTGCCCGTAGAAAACAACCATATTATTGATAAAATTGAAAAACTGGAAAAAATGTGTGCTGGTGATAAAACTACAAAGCCCAGTGCTGAAAAAGTTTTAAAATCCGAGAAGGCTGCTGTCGAAAAAATTACTAAAAATCAAATGGAGAAAATTGAAAAACCAGAAACTCGATCCTCTGAGCATCAACGCCCTGAGAGGACTAGTAAGAATAAACTTTTAAAGGAGGAAAAGGAAACCATTGGGAACAAAATTGTAAAGAGGGACTCAGATATTGCTAAAATTGGAAAGAAGGATGTCGAGTCTAATAACAAAATAGCTAAGAAAGATGTTGATACTAATAACAAAGTAATTAAGAAAGATATTGAAGGAAGTAAATTAGTTAAGAAGGATGTAGATAACGGTAATAAAGTTACTAAAAAGGAAAGCGAGTCAAACAAACTTTCCAAGAAGGATAATTCCGATAGTGCGAAACAGTTGAAAAAAACTGTCGATTCTACCAAAATAAGCAAAAAAGAGCCTGAAGTTAAGAAAAAAATTATCGACAATAAAATGGATATAATAAAAAACAGCGAGGTTGTACTTCACAAAACTGTGAAAAATGAGGCTTCTGCTGTTTCTGCCTCAAATATTTCGAGTTCCTTAGCCGTAATGATGATCAAAAAGAAAATTCGCCGCAGGAAGGCGATCAATCGCACGGGCTTCCCCACTCTTAAGAAAAAGAAAAAGAAACAAGTTTTGACTACCATACTGACCAAGGAAGAAATGCAAGTTCTTACTAATAAAATAGAGAAGAAGCCCATATTAAAAATTAGTAATGTGGAAATGAAGAAACCGAAGATGGAGATTAAGGAAATTAAAGAAAAAGAGCCAGTGAAGAAAAAATCTGAAGTCATTCCTGTCAAGGACACTGTGAGCACAGAGGAAAGTTCGGACAATAAAAAGTCTGAAGATGAGAAAATCGTCTGTGAAAGTGAACACACGACTACGGAGGAAAGTGTGCAGACATGCTCTGGTCAGTTGCGAGTTAGGAAGGACTTAGTGGTTGAATGTGATGGTAGTAAACCATGTGACAAACTGTGCCCTGTCAAGTATGAAAAAATTCAGGATTCAAGGATGTACGATGAAAATGCAACTTTAGAAGAATCTTTGGAAAGGTATGAATAGCCAATATTATTTTTAATATAATTATTTATTATTTCAACTTTTGAAAAAAAAACTATCAAATATTTGTAGAAAAAGTAGAAATGTAAGTAAAGGGAGCCGAAGTTCAGATCAATGGCCTTTTTACTTATATCAGAAAATCTTATTTTGAAGATAAAAGCAATAATAATGCTAAAACCTATGAATTTATATACATTTTTATCTACTTCAAAACTTCTACAGTTTATAAAAAATTTTAAAATCATGTTTTTTTTGTAAAAAACATTAAACTTAAATTAAATTGATTTAACCTTGTTTTCATTCACAATATGTTTGGTATAGGAGGTTAAAAAGTTACTATTGGTCACAATTTACAGCATATTAGTTAGTAACTCACATTTTATTATGTATTTGTATTGAACTTAAAATATGCATTCGCAGATATAATCAGAGTCAGAAAGTAGCAGTGCTGAGCGAAGAGAACCTGAGGAAGCTCGAGTGCGCGAATTCGCATGTGAGCGTGAAACTCGAAAGCCACGCCTGCTTGAACAACAACAATCATCGTAGGATACGTAGTTCAGCGAGCCCCTGTACTCTGACTGTTAAAAATCTCAAGAGGTTGCGCAATGACTACGACACAGAGAGTGATGCTCTTCCGAGCAGCGACATCGCCAGCGATGACCACGATAAACAGGCTAGTTTTTACCCAATATTTTGTTTCTCATATGCAAAAATTTAACGGCCATATGCTTTAATTTAAAATAATGAAGAAATCCATACGGACATCCAGAAAGCAGCATAATTAAGTTGTTATAAATCTAATTTTGAATAAAATTAAAAAAAAATTATTACTTCATTGTTTGAGGTTATACTGGGAAAGAATAAGTTTGAATATTCTTAAGTAGGAATTTTAATCTTCTGAATTTAATTTAAAAAATACTTATTTAAAAATGTAATATACGTAATTAAATTGAAATAATTAAATTGAATAAATTTACAGGCGGGTAGCTCAATACGCTGTCGCAGGAAGCAGCCTCGCTGGAAGAAACGGTACCTGCAGGCAGGCCTCTTCTCGGACTATTTCAAGGAGGACGAGCCGCGCAAAGCGACGAATGCGGACTCGGGCGCTAATAAAAACAAGATGGTCTACGATCCCACCGAACATCCCCATGGCCTTCTACCGCCTCCCTATCACTGTGGCAAGTTCCTTAGGCAGCGCAAAATTCCTTTCCAACTACCCTACGATCTCTGGTGGCTGCACACGCATTCCAGATTGCCAGGCAGGGACCTAGTGCCCTCTTGGAATTACAGGTAAGTGTAGTCATATAAAATTTTCTTCTATTAAGTTCAAAAATTCGTATAAGAATTACAGCTAAAAGTAACATTTTATGTGTAAAATTTAGATTTTTATGTAAAAAGCATATTGCCATAAGAACCTGTACTAAATTGTTATTTATCGGTAATATCAGTAAAAAGCTTACGAAAATTCTACAAATATAATCAGATTGATTTACCAGATAATAGTGTCAATAAATAATACATAAATACAAAATTAATGGAAGATTGTTTGTATGGTCTTAGGAAAATACGGTCGAATGTATACTACGATGTGAAGCCGACGATGCTGTATGAAGCACAGGCGTGCGAATGCAAACCGGAGTCTGGTTGTGGTGACGACTGTATTAACCGCATGGTATTCAGTGAATGCTCTCCTCAGCTATGCCCATGTGGAGAGCGCTGTAAAAACCAGAAGATTCAGAAACATGATTGGTCGCCTGGACTCCAACGATTTATGACCGAATCCAAAGGCTGGGGTGTACGTACACATCAATCCATCAAAAGTAAGTCTTCTAGCCTCTTTCTTAATTTCGAAACTTCGATTTTTTTACAATTTGCGTAGTTTTCCAAAAGAGAAGCAAAAAATATTGAGATAAAAGTTTCGTTATTCTGATATTCACGTGATTGGCAAAAATTAAAATAACCGCTTTTGCAGCTGGAGACTTTATCCTGGAATATGTTGGCGAGGTGGTATCCGAGCGCGAATTCAAAACACGCATGGCTACACGCTACGCGAACGACACGCACCATTACTGCTTGCATCTGGATGGTGGTCTAGTGATCGATGGTCACAGGATGGGCGGCGATGGTCGCTTCGTCAACCACTCGTGCGAGCCCAACTGTGAAATGCAGAAATGGAGTGTGCACGGGTTACCGCGCATGGCTCTCTTCGCCTCTAGGGACATAACCGCTGGTGAGGAGCTCACCTACGATTACAACTTCGCGCTGTTCAATCCTTCAGAAGGACAAGAGTGCAGATGCGGTAGCAACGGATGTCGTGGTGTCATAGGTTAGTACATTCATTTTATCCAACAGTTATTCAGTTTTCAAATTCGGCCTGTACTAATTATCTACCTTTGAATAGAAATTAGTATCTTTTATATTTTGAGACTGCAAAGAAAAATTTATGTTTAGAAAAGCAGAACAGTTACTTCGTATCATTATTGAATGAACAAAAAAAGTCCAATGCATAAGATTAAAAAAATTATTGTAATTGTAATTTTCGGTGTTGAAAATTACATACATTATATTTTGTTCTAAGAATCATAGTTATATGATGAAAAATAGACCTTTTTTTAAAAAAAAATTCATTTCATAATCAAAGCAATAAAAAACTGAAATAATGAAGTGACAACATCTGCATTTTAGGTGGCAAGAGTCAACGAGTAGCGAGACCGATGGCTCCATCGAATCTGTCGACAGCAGCCGTGAGTAATATAGCGAACTCAACAACCGAACGTCGCTCTGTTGGACGGCCGAGAAAAAATTCGCGCAAGGCAAATAGCGTGGTGGTTCAACCTCAGAACACCACTACGAGCGGACAGCCTGTCTCTGCAGCAACAGCCAATCGCAAGGCCGGACTTTGTAAAACTCGCAGAATTGGTCCCGATGGTAATCCACTGCCCATGCCCGTCGTCAAACCCTTGTCCCATCAGCAGCGCTGCTTTGTACTCGAGCATCGGTGTTTTCTTGTGCGCAACATCGAGAAGATACGTAGGGTCAAACTGCCTGTGGCTCAGCTCTCTGCGCAGGTACAGAATTTTTAAATATTTTACTTGAACATTTGAAGTATTCTGTGAAATCTCTGCAGCGAAAAGTTTGAATAATTTTCAAAATCTAATTACCTAAATTTTTTTCATAAAAATTTTCTCTGCAAAATACTATGATCGAAATTTAACTTCAAACTAATTCAATTTCCGCTACTATAACGTTTCAAAATTTAATTCTAATTATCAATATGCAATTTATGTTATAAAAACGTGATACCCATTTTATGAATACAATTAAAAAACTGCTAATATAAAATTTAATTGAACATTCAATTAAAAATGATTTTAGGTTTTACTCTCCATAAAAAATACTTTTATTCACATTGTTGCAGAATAAGAGCGCGGTGAAGATTACCGGCAGTACGGGAAGTGGAGTACATACATCGAAGGAAAAAAGTTCAGGAGATGTCAAAGCTAACGCGGATGTGTTCTTTACGCATCTGACAGCACTAACGAATACTGGCTCTAGGACTGTAAGAACTAGGCGACTTGCGCAGGCGCAAGACGATCCAGAAGTTAATAAGACTGCTAAGTTGGCCAAGGTAAGCAAAATATAAGACTTGAACAGTTTTAAATTTTAAATATAAGACTTAATATAGTACTTATAAAATATAAAGTTATAATATCGCATGTGATTCTGATTGCAGGTGTTAAAAGATCTGTACTCTGTGATAACGAGCGCAAAGGACGAGAATGAGGCACTGCTTTGCACATCCTTCATGACCTTACCTCCGAAGCGCAAACTACCTGAGTACTACGAGAAAGTGTTGGAGCCGATCGACCTGACAATAATCGATCAGAACATAGATAATGGCCAGTACAAGACTGCCGAGCAGTTCGATCAAGATGTCATACGCATGTTTGACAACAACGTTAGGTTCTTCGGCCGGACATCCGAAATCGGCATCGCTGCGGCCAGGCTCAGGAAACTGTACCTCGGCAGTAAAGCCGATTTTGTCATTCCTATAACCGAGGCCACCGGATTGCCTCCCTCACAAGCTTTCTTGCCGCCAAGGGGATCGACTGCTGGAGAGGAGGATGTCATTCGCTGCATTTGTGGCTTGCATCGGTAAGCGCATGTGGAATTAATTAAAAAATACTAAAAAAAATGGAATTGTTCTAAATATTAATAAAAGCAATACTAATATATATTAGTATTAATATGATTGTATTAATACACTTTTATTAATGAAACGTTACTTTGTATATATATATATATATTAAAAAGTCTAAATACTAAAAAAGAAACAATCGAATATAGTTTCTATCAAAATTGGCATTGAGCAATAAATTCTGATTATCAGGGACGAGGGCTTGATGATCCAGTGCGAGCGCTGCCTCGTATGGCAGCATTGCGATTGCGTCAAAGCTGACACGAGTGCAGATTCGTACCTCTGTGAAAGATGCCAACCTCGAATTGTTGATTATGAGATACCCCTGGAGAATGAAGAAGAAGAGGAGGGTAAAAAATATTACGTCACACTGATGCGTGGTGATTTGCAACTGAGGACCGGCGACACAGTCTATGTGCTCAGAGACACACCTGAAAAGCACACCTACAAGACCATATTAAAACCTGACTATGAACAAATGGACATTTTCAGAATCGAAAGACTGTGGAAGAACGAGAGGTGCTTATTAAAGTTTTGACTTGTAAGGTTTAAAAGACTCTTTTGTAAAATAAAATATGATTTATTTTTACAGCGGAGAGCGATTCGTATTCGGACATCATTACCTACGACCACACGAGACTTATCACGAACCTACACGTAAGTTCTACGAGAACGAGGTAGTGTGCGCACCACTGTACGAAGCGGTCCCTTGTGAACTGATAGCTGGGCGATGTTGGGTTCTCGATCCGCATACATTCTGCAAAGGTATTTTCAATCATAGTTTTTATGTTTTTATTAATAATTTTCATGTTGCTTTTAACAATTAAATTTCATTGAGAGGAGGTTCTTTTCGACAATTACTTTCATTAATAAAAATTAATTTGTGTATAAAATTAATGATTTTTACTTACTGTATTTGTGAGAAAACAATTTTTTAAAATTGATGATCAATGATAGATTAATATATTTTTCCGCATACTAATTGTAGAATTTTTTTGTATTTGCAATATGCAAGTAAATAATTGTATGTACAAAAAAAATCTTATCTAAACATAGCCATTAGAATTGCCTTCTATATAAAAAAGGCTGTGTATATAGTAAATTATTAGCGAAATCGTCGCTTGAAATTTATGTTTAATTTAAAAAATCTAGAAGTTACAAATATTTAGAAAGTCTAACTATAAGTTATGAGGTAATTTAAAAAAGTAAAACTTGAAGAATATCCTTTCTTTGACAATAAACAGAGACTTATTTTGTACGCATATATTTTAAATAAGCTTGATTTGTTTAAGGTCGACCTGTCAACTCAAGTCCAGAACACATATATGTGTGCGAATACCGCGTAGATCGAGCGGCTCGATTATTTACAAAAGTCGCGAGATCACGGCATCAAGTCTGCACGAAACCTTACGCGTTTGAAACATTCCCGCAACGCATAAAACACTATCGTACTTACTTGGTAAGTATTTTATTTTTCTCTATATGTTTTCTATCCTTTATTGCTAGCAAAAAAGGTAATAGAGTAATATTATTTGTTAAATATTTTGGAAAATTGGTATAACATAATTTTTCTTTTTTTTTAACATTTAAAATAATTTCCAAGCCAACGTATTTAACATCATTTTTTTTTCTTTCAAATAAGCTAAAAATTAAAAAAAATTTATAATAATATTAATTTTAACAGCCACATAGTCTTGATGGTATTCAACCAGGTGGAAAAGGTGCAAAGGAAAAGAAGAAAAATTGTTCAGAAATCGAACATAGTGGAAATAAATCAGAATCTCGAGATAATATTAAATTAAATAACAAGGATCAAGCACATAAGCCTAGAGGACGAAGGCGACTTGTGGAGAGTGCATCCATAACTACACACATAAACTTTGTACAGGTAATGTAATTTTTTTAAATTTGATTTTGATTTCATAATATACCTTTTTACAGAAGTAAAATAAATATAGAGGTTTTATTAAATGAATATTTATTTACACAATTGCGTAAAATACCGTATAATATATGTATTAAAAATTGTATATTATAATTAGTTTCGTATATAGTGTTAATCTATTAACTAACGTACAAGGAGTATGAAAAAAAAAATGAAAATTTGGTATTTCAGAGAGAAGATAAGAAAAAGAGACTGAATAGCATTTTGCTGAATTTACTTGACAGAATGCCAAACAAAAGTGAACCTTTGGACGTATCAAACCTGTTGGAACGTAACAGAAGGAACCGAAAAAGGCCGGGTATATTGAATCCGTGATATTGGGTAAGAGGTTTTTTGTTTGCAAAAAATCGTTATTTATTGCTGCATAATATTTTATATACGTTATTCTACTATTGCTTATGCATAAAACAAATTATGCATATCAACACTGGCTCACAATTTCTTGTTTATATTTTTTATTCATTGTTTTATTTCATTTATATTAAATGTATTATTTCTAATACATTTAATATAAATAAAATAAAACAATGAATTAAATTTCAACACCAATTAATTCGAAACGTTTTTAAAACATTTCGTATGAATTGGTATTGTATATAAAACATAACCCTGAAGAGGAGGTATAAGAGGTAGACCTCCGAAACGTTAAACTTGGTTATAATTTACGGAAGATCGATTTTTATTTCATTGATTAACATACAAAGTGAACAATAAAACCATTTAAAATTCTATAATATTTTTTATTAAATTCCTTAAACTTTTTAGTATCTATTTCAAATGGTTGGTTAAATATTTTTTTATATATAATTTGACGAGGTATACATTTTGTGCATTGTATGCAAAAAGAGTAACTCTCTATGCATAATCAATATTATTTTCATATGTTCAATTCATATTACATAATAACCATGCAAAAAGAAACAAATAGTTGCACTAAAAAGTAAAGTAATGATTTTTGTATTCAAAATATTTTACTCTAACTATGCTAATTTGCAATGGAAAATATTTGTGTTAATGAAAAACAAGAGCACGAGTTCATTTTGATGGTTTTAAGAGGCTACGTTACAAAGATTGTAAATTATATTTATATATATATATATATATAATGCAATGTAAAATTTATTTTTCAAATATTCCCTTTCTTGATTTTCACCACAGATAGCTTTTATCTCACAATATGATTATTATTGAAACGAAAGTAAAACTAAGTAAAGGCTCTATTATTTTGAATTCATTTTTTTTTATTAATTTAAGTATTGGCACCACATAACTAGCAACAAAATTAGTTGAAAATATAAAAAAATATTATTTTAATACATAAGTTGTTAACAAGAATGGAGTATTCATTCAGAGATCATTAAAATATATAATTGATTGTTTTGGTTTTACAGGTTATTTAAATGCATAAATGACGGCTTGAATGACTGAAGAAGTAGACGTCAAGATCAACTCTACATTCGAGGGCTAATACTTGATATCAACAGTCTTTTGAGCACGTGATTTATGACATTTAATGGATTTCTTTCGAACTGGTTAGGAAAAATCACATTTCATGCAAGGAAATAAACTTTGCGCATAGGTTAGACAATCTAAGAAACGTTAAATGAAGAATATACGAAAAAAAAGCAACTTGCTGGCTATTAATTGCGAATCGAACTTATAGCTAGCACTAATCGTGACAAAATTTAAATATTAGGCTTTACGCCTATTTGTAATTATTACCGCATCGGATAATTCAAAATGATCTGATGCCTGTAAAAAGTTATAGACATCCAAGATGCGTTCATGGAAGTAGATATTTAGAGAATAGCAAAGATTTATAAGCTAATTTAAATAATATCCTTGAGAGACGAAGGAAAAAAGACTTCGGATACTCTTATAAGAGGCCGATGGGTATTTTTTCCTTTGTACGGCGTACGTTATTTAATGTATATCGAAAAAAATACATTTGTACAGAGTTACTTGTAAATTATTTTTATTTTTATCAGGTTATAATAATCATTGTTAAGACCAGAATAGTCGATTGTACAAATTATAAAAATGCGCTCGCGAGAAGTCACGCTTAAAATGTCGCGCAACATTTAGTATTATATTTTTCATAACCCTGGTGTAATTAACGAAGTAGGGCACTTAATGAAATTAATTAACTAGCGGCTGATTTTTTTAGACTGTAATAATTATGTTATTGAATCGCATCAATGTAATTATCCGGTTATATGACAATTTTTCATGTCAGTTTCATAGCTCTTTAAAAATCGTACAAGAAGAAAGAAAAAAAAGTAAACTCAAAGTAAGATTTTACATTATTCTTAAAGTTTAAGCAAATAAAAATATTCATTACGGACTCAGGCATCATACATTAATTAGTAAGCTTCCTCAAAAGTTTCAAAAAAACATGATTATTAAATTATTTTTTTTTTTTTTTAAATAGACTTTATTATTTTCTTTCTTCTTTAAAGTAATCTATACTAAATGTAATAGTAACAGTTTTGATAATGGACGCTACTTTCAAAAATAATTACTCCGTATTATGAAAGAAAAATCGTATGAACAAAAGTGGTTGACAAGAAATAATTTCAATTTAAAAAAACACTTTTGTGATTACGATTTTCACAATGTTTCAATATAAAAGTAACTATTTTTGTAATAATTAAAAATTTCAGGTATTAAGGCTACGTACACTATAAAATCATTTTTAACATATTGACAACAAAATGAAAAATATTATAATGTACTTAGATGTCCAACTCTGATTGCCGTAAGAAGTTTCACAATAGCAAAATAACAGACACTTATTGCTGTCACTTTTGGACTATCTCAGAGATGAAAAGCAATCGAACAATCTCGACAAAAGAAGCTTTTATGCTATTTACAAGCAACCTTTGTACAGAGCGAGTTTTATTTCTGATGGAAAAAATATTCTCAGAGTCCCATAAAAATATTCCTTGTAGTCTGTTTTTAACGCATAACATCGAAATAGCCTCGCGCCTTCTCACATGCGACAGAATCTGTGTAGCTTTATATAATATATACATGCATATATGTATTGAATATATATGTATACATATATGTATATGTATGTAGATGCGTTAAAGCTTTTGTACGTTTCTTTTCAATGCCGCGCGTTTATTACACAACACAGTATCTGCTATTTCACCTTCAATCCTTTTTTGCCTGTATAGAAAAATTTGATAGTAAATTAGCGAGTGTCGAATGAAAATTCTTTAAAAATTTTCTACGTTTACATTAATTGGGTACAATTAATTTTGAAATAAGCTGTTTTTATTAGTAATAATGTTTTGTTATATATTGGAACAATTAATTTTGAAATCAAATATTTCTATTAGTAATAATATTTTGCTAATGTAAAAAATAATGATTTATAGATTTTTACAAATAGCTAGTTACCTATACAAAAATAGCTAGCACATCATTGTTTATTTATTCTTTATTTTTCAAAGTATGCTAATGATTTTCATTGTTAACAACGCAAATTTATTATTTAAGTTTTTACCTGCATCTTGCCTGAATCGTTATTTTAATCGACTTTTTTTGTGAAATCATTATAAAGAATATTTAGTTTAAATAAAATTGAATATTAGCACCCAATAATTCGAGGGATATTTTGAGAAAAAAACGCTCAAAACTTTTTGAAGAATGAATTTTTGTAAACTTTTATTGAAAAAAAAAAACAAAGAAATGAAATCTCTAAATGTACCCTATATAGTACTACTGTTTTTATATTGATTTTTTTTTGTTATAATATGCCATCGGCGCACGTAGAAAACTCTGGTTATGTAAAATAATCACGGCGAATGTGATTGCTCTTACAATGAAATTTATATTTCTATAATATATGTCATTTGAAATAACTTCCAAATGCGGTAACGTTGTGGTAGTAATGTGTGCTATATAATCCTAATTTAAATAAATTTTCTGGTTATTTCTTAAAAAATATTTCACAACTTTTTCATGTTCTTTAATCATTACATCCTATTTCCTAATTACTCTAAAAACTTGCCGATGCTCAATTCGGGGAAATAGAACAAGTTTGACTTTGTTTCTGAGTACGCATTTTGTATTTTTCCTTTTTTATATTTTTGCACGGAGAATTTTTTTTCTTCGACTTTCTGTACAATTACAGATCTTAACATCGACGAAAATAAAACAGCTGTACCTGCAGAGGATTCAAAATAAGGAAAGCACACTTTTAAATATCTTAAAAGAAAAGTCATTTTAGTTATTACATATTTTACCTTTTCATTAATCAATATTATTAATGCAGTAATTATTTAATTACACACTGTATTTCAACTTTTATAATTAATGTAGACATTATGCATGTACGTATATTATCATAATTATTGTAGCTTTCGATTTCACAAAACTAGTTCAGTTTAGTCCTAAATTACCGAAAATATAAAATGAAAAAAAGTTTAGTTAAAAAGAAAAACAAATCAAATGCTTTGGTTTGAAGGCAAAAATTTATTAATTTAATTAAAACAAGAACATGTTAAAGGTAACTGATACATTCAATCTTATTAAAAAAGGTTTAAGGGACTCTAAATAAATCTACTCATATGATTATGGGTACATTACGTTTTCCTTAAGCGATGAATGTAAATTAATATATTCGTCGCACGATAATGTTGCAGAGCATGAAAGTGCATAAACAAAAAATCATCTATTAACTTAAGAATCGATAATATAAAATAATTAGCAAATTCGCTATAGTAGACTGACATTTAACATTTTTTGTTCTATTACAAACTAAGCATTGTAACTTGTAGATTGAAAAAGAACAAAAATGTAGACATGGTTATACAATGTATCCTGTCTTCGAGAAATCGAAAGGTTAGTACAAATTTTTACATATTTACATAAAGCTCTGCAATGTCAATGCCAGTCGGAATTTCTCATATCATCATATTATATCGAACGCAAATAAATCCGTGTGTCCGTTGTTTTGCGAATGCAAGACAGTTTCTCATATTTCTTTTTTGTTTTCATTTTCTATCCTTTTGTTACTTGCATTAATCGAAAAATGCTTTACCTGGTGTCACACGAATGTCTACATTAGTTTTGCTTATCGTGACACTTAAATTACCTTAGTAGTCCACAATTTTCCAACATTCACGCGTGTACCCATGACATCTTTTTGAAAACCACTTCGTGTAAGAACTTTCTATATTTATGTTTTATTAATGTTTTTAAGAAACCGCTAGTTTTTCAACTCATAAACAAATTCTTTATCATTAAAACTACCTTAATAGAATATTTTGTCAAAACAATTAAACTCAGAATTATACAATGAAAGAAATAAAATGTTTTTCTAACAATTCTATGACCGCATTTATTCAGTATACTGAAACATTTTTATTTCGAATACTGCTTGCAATTACTTGACAACCAAAGTAGACAATCATCGATGTTATAAAAAGTCATACTGTACAATAGAATCTAATGTCACAGGTATATACGCACAAAAAGGAGTATTTTGAGGTGTAAAAAACCATCGATTGAAAGTTTTATCCACTCTTAACTACACTATGTCAATGCACTTACTTGTATATATATAAAAAAAGTTCTTAGCCTTTAACAAACTGATATCTCTTATCGTAAAATAAGCTTTCCCTTCTACAAATGAAAGAATCTAAAAAAAAAAAAACAGAAAACACTTTTCGCCGTCGTTTGTAGAGTGAATACGCATTCTTTCTGTTTCGCATTCTCTCTTTCTCACTCACTTTTGCTATCTTTCTTTCAGTGCCAAAGAAATTTTAATCGAAATGCATACAGAGCGATGAGTAGCATCATAGAATCAATATACAATAATAATTGTGTGCGTGTAATGTAAGTGTGTTTATGTGTATGTTTATGTGTTCATTCATGTACGTGCACATCATCTTTTTAATATTTTCTTTCTTTTTTCTATTCATTCGCGTCTCTCGCAATTATCGACATGCATATCTGTACATATATGCATCTACATATATCAAAGGCGCTAGTCGGATGTACACACGGTTTCCGTATTTTTCCACGTGAGCCTCGTGTTCATGTAAATTGGAATAATTTTTTCGACGATTTTGTTTTTATCTATTGCGGCTGCTAACATTGGTATCTTTTTGCAGCATTTGTAGCTGGACGCAGTCGTATTCGCCTGAAAAAAAAATGAGATTTAAAACTCAATTAGATCCCTTTATAAATTTGTCAAGATAATTAAATAATAAGCTGATAATTTTTTATTTTTAGAATCCTTTTTAAATGCAAAATATTAATTAAATTTAAATAAATTTTAATTTTACAACAAGTAAACAAATATTTATGTAGTTTAATAAAATAATTAAATTAGCACTACTTTATAAAACGAAATTTTGCATAAAATAAAATATAGAAAAGTTTTTTGATGCAGAACTTATAACGAATATTTTGTTTATTTTTAATTCATTTACAATTACATATAAATAAATTAATTTTTTAATACATCTAAGAGACATCTATAATTGAAATATTATTTTTTAATTATATTCTCTCATGTTTTAAATTGTCTTAAAACAATATTATTAGAAATCAAAACCATCTTCAGACTAGAAATTAGTTTCATTAGAAATTGAAAAAGATAGTAGTTTTTTCCGTGAAAGAAATACTTTTTCCAATATTATTCAAACATTATATCGCATAAAAAATAAATATAAAATTATATGCAATTTAATGACGGAATTTTAGACAAAAAATAGTAGTTAACTACATAGAAACTAAATCTATTGTTTAACAAAATGTAAAATTACAATAAGAGATAAAATGCAATTTTCAGTGTAACAAAACATGACCCCGGTCCTCGCTCTTCGTGTTCGCAAGTTATATATATAATGTTATCTGTCTTGTTAGTCTATTTAAACATTTTGAAACGTTTTCTGCTATTATCTTGAAAAAAATTGCTCTATTGAAAATTATAGTTTAAAAGTTAATCAAAAATTTCTTTAGCCTTTAGCAAATAATATTGTGCAATAAAAATTACAAAATCCGAAAATTCATAACACATTTTTATTGTTTGAAAGAAAAAGCCTACAACATTAAAAATGGGCTTTACTTTTTTTTTTTTTTTTTTATTCTCTTTACGAAATGTTTGAAAGTTTTAGAACGTTCCACAAGTTTTTACGCGTATTTAAGAACAATTTTCCAAAATTTCGAAACATTTCATTCACATCTTTTTAAGGACGTTCTCTTGAAAATCGACTTTGCCTAACTATTTCTATAAATTTGTATATAAGTTAATAAAGTTACCCTTTATTCATTTATGCAATAATAAATAGGGGACTTTTAACGTGGGAAACATAGGCTGAGCATTAAATAGGGACAAGTATTCCTGTAATATGAATTGAGTTTTGCATAAAATTTTTTGAAAAACTAGTATGTTATACTAGACTCAAAAAGGAATAGATACGCATAAAAATAATTAGGGCTTGCGATACTAACTTCA
>UELV01174665.1:0-14256 GCA_900490015.1 Megastigmus stigmatizans | reverse complement strand
GTCAAGTACACACCGCGGCGAAGACTGCACCAACCCAGGCACTGCAGGCACACAGATACGTGCACCGCGCGGCCAAATATTCCAGCGCAGGAGGTAAGGGCCTTTCCCCCTCTCTTCTTCTCATCTTCGCCGATGCGAGTTCATCGAACGATGTCTTTTTGGCGAGGCCGAGCCGCACATTTTCCTTTTTTACCCTTCGCCGGACTTTTTCTCTTGCCGATCGCGATCAGCAGCGGTTCAGAGAGAAGCGGTTCAGTCTCGGATTCTTTGCTCGCCTCTGCTCTGCTCGACTCTGCTTTGCTCCTTTTTCTCATTGAATAACCTGCACTGCACCGCCACGCCTTGGCTTTACTTCTTCGCTCTCGATCCAGTCGAGACGAGCGCCGTGAGAATTCGGCAGATTTTTAATTAACTCCAAAGGTACGAGCTGCGCCTCTTCTCTTATATCGTTATTGAAAAATCCATTTTCGAGGAATTTAAATATTTACCGGCAGTTCGAGCTGAGGGCAGACTGATTCCAGTTTCTGCTCTTTTTACTCTTCGTAATGTCCATGCAAATGTGCAAATGTGGGTGGCTCAACGCTTTGCGGATCCTTGGAAAGTTCGAGAAACGTGGAATCAAACTCGGAGATACTTAGGAAATTGGAGGTCGTTGTGTATACCATCGCCTCCTGCGATCCTTTTTCAAACTGTCAGCCACAATCGTAAAGCTCAGGATTCAGGGAATGCAGGTATAAATTTCCAGGGCTACTTATAGGAAGTGATTCAACAGCCAACATAATCAGACCAATTTTCTTAACCTTTTGTAAACACTTTCTTGAATCGAGTCCCAAGTGGTAGAATCACGAATAACATTTCATAAATTGATTATAGGCACACGCAAATAAAGGAAACCACTTCAGCTGCCACAAAATTATCATAAATATCTTGTATCAGATGCATAAATAATTGCGGAATTCAATTTGTCACTGCAGCTGATAGGACGCGGACATTTCGTCACGGCGACAAGAGATTAAACCGCAATACTACACACCTTGCGAATCCCATTATTACTTTCTCTCATATCTCAGCTCAGCCCGTCTTTAATTCCCTGCGCCTTGTCAAACTGCTTTTCGGGTAGACTCTACACACATGCCTTCTCTTGCAGCTGCACTTATCCGATTTAGAAACGAGTTCCAGCCAACTTCGTTCATCATGGAAATAATTATTAAGCGACTCCAGTCACGTGCGCCGCCGCCGAAAGGACATAATTTTGGTGTTGTGAATTCTGATACGTCGCAGCTCGATTTATGAACTCCCCGAGAGCAGAACTTTTGCTCTGAGCCGAGGACCAACTTTGTTACCAAATGAGTTATGGCTGCGATGCGATTTTCGAGCGCTTAATCGGTGTCTCGACGGGAGGAATATCAAGTATTGAGCCGAGCGAGGGACAAATGCAGTTTCTTTTGCAGGTGCAGGAAGTTAATCATGAGCAGTTTTTTTCTGAGACGGTTTAATTGAAGTTCAATTGAATTAGTACTCTGACAAAGAGCATTTCAATGTCTTTTAATCTAATTACTGATCACCTCCAAATAAAAAAAGTACCCAGAGCAAGACACATTAGTAATTCCGATAGAATTGGCACCGGTAAGCGACTTTTCATCGCGATTTGACATCATGCCAAGAAAAAGTGAAAACAACCAGGGCTTGAAAGAGAAACGATACATGCGTATGTGTACCGACAGAATAAATCCCCAAGACTAATCGAGCGCAAAACGAACACTTGGCTTTTCCATTTCGCTCCAGCGCCGATTCACAAAGTGATTCATGAGAGCGACTGCAGTCGGCCGCGGACAATAAGTAAAAAATTAATCGCGCCAAGCGAGAGAAATTAAGACTGCAGAGGCAAACTGGGAGTGTCGACCTGATCGGAACTCGAAAAAACAAACGAACCTCAGCGGGTGGCACACATATTATACATGTATTTAATGGAAGGACTACACGCATCATTGCGACTATGCGCAAAAAAGTTGAATATATATATATATGTATAGATGCATAATCGGAGAATCGCCTTTGTTCAGAGATACCTTTTATATTGGGCAAAGAAAAAAAATAAGGATGAGTCTCCCGTAAGAAAACCAGCAGACCTTGTGTGACTCATGCGGAGTTATAAAGGGCAAGAGATGAAGACCTGTTCATAGAGATATAACTTACTCTAACGAGAGCCAAGACTTTGATGGTTCGTCTTTATATATCACTAGAATGAATTGAGTTGTTAGGACTGAAATATATATTTAAACGCAATACTCACAAATTACCAAATAAGACCCACCTCGAGAGGTTTAGTTTGTGAGAAAAGAAAAGCAGTTTCAATGCGTAAGTCTAAATAGAAACGCATTTATTTAGAGGATCAGTCACTCGGTAATCGGAGTACAAAGTGAATAGTCAACGATTAATCACCCAGAAACAAACATCCGTCCATTTAAGCGCGGAATTAAACCTTTTAATTATTCCGTGGACCAAACATTTTTTTGCACTTGATACTAGTTTACAGGGTGAAAAAATTACCGAGATCCAATTACCCGATGCCGATTCACTAACCGTCGCACATTAGCCTGACAACATCAAAGTTTTGCAACCGCCACTGCAGCTAATCCGCGACTTTTTTCTCTCTTTCTCCCTCACTTGCCTCGACGACGGCGCGCGTTAATTACAGTCTCGGCCCGTTTAGCTGCTCGACAGTCGACAGATCGCCTCGGAAGGTGGCGGCGTTATCACTTTTCATTGAAAAGCGAGTCGCTGATCGCACTGACAAATAAAAGCGTTAGGCGTTGGGCAACTGATTATCAGCTGATTTGTGTTTTCCCTCCCCCTTTTCTATTATTATAAATTGTCAATGATGTTTTTTTCTATGCAAATTCTGGTAAACGTGTTCACGTTTGAGTCTTATGATAATATAATTTCGCGTGACGTCAGACGAATGTGTGCCGTTTTATCGATGTGTGCGTTGCTTTTTATTGCTTTGATCGGGAGCGAGATCCGCCATCTCATCGTAAAAGCGCAAGTTAGATTAGCGGACAAAGTCCTTCGTCGCACCTCCGCTGCTCGCAGTGTTCTTAATGATCCTGCAAAACTTGGTTGACATTGCGGACATGTTTCCTCTTTTTGTCCTGCAATTTGCTAAAAGATACGCTGAGCTGAAAGAGCTTTCGATGATGATTTCTCGACAAGTCACCAACAGCAATAAAACTATATAACCGACTGGAAATGTAAATGCGGTTTTAAAGCCCTGAATAGTTTATCGAGCACTGCGGAAAATAACATGTTTCTTTTCAGTTTTATCAGCGACGCTACAAAGTCGCAGCGTGTCTAGTTTAAAGGCCGTTTGGTGAAATTCGTTCAGGGCAATTTCTGCGACGCAATACTCGTCTGCATTTTATCTGCATTGGGGAGTAGTTTTATGGGAAATTAAATAAAAAAGGAGCAGCTTTGGTGCATACAGGTAGAGGCGATGGATGGAAAATTCCTACTCAAAGAACAAATGAAGAAATAAAGCGAAGCTGCGCCTGCCGGGAGCGAGGAATGCTCGTAAAAAAGTGGCCGTAGAAGTTGCCCGGTAAAATTTATCGTGAAAGAACCGAGTGATGGCACACCTACGCATGTCTCGGCGAGCAGCGACGAGCAAAGACGACCAGAGGGAGACAACAACGACGCAATGTACCGCTAATCCGCGGATTATGTCGTTGTCGTCGACCGCCGCTGGAAAAATTCCCATTTCGTCAGCATCTTTGCTACACTCGACGACTTCACCGCGACCGAGACCACAAAATCTGATGCAGGAATTACGGCCTTGGTGAATCTTGCCGGTGCCTAATTGCTCTCGGCCGCTTCGTGCGAACTTAAATCCTCTGCTTTGATGAAATCTGCAGGCGAGTCCCAGACTGCAGATGGATCCACAGTCACAGGGACGCAGAATTCCTTGAATTGGGCTTGGGCTCTCGGCGGATCCTCGGCACATCCTCGGCACGCGTGGCTCGCGACGCATAGCGGAAGGACTGCGCCAGACTAGAGGAGGAGGAGCAGAAGGAGATAAGAGAGATGGAGATAGAGATACCCGCTTGGGCCAGTTAAGCGTGAGAAGTTGGAGTTGAAGTCGGAGTGGCAGTACGACCTTCGGCTATCGGTCCGTTACGGTAGAAATCGTTTATTTCTTTTTGTTTGACACTTATCTGCTGTCCCTTGATAAACTCTAATATGGCGAAATGACTGACTCGAGAGAAATGTATCGAGCCGTCACGTAGGAGGGCAGTGTGCGAGTGCGATTTGAACCGCTGAACAAATTCGTCGTGCGCGACGTCGACGGAGGGACGGACGGATGTTGGGGCGTCGAATGAAAGTGATTCTTCTATAATACGCGTGTGTGTGGAGCCGGATGAAAATAACAGCCGAGCTTGTCGAAGCGTGCGAATCGTCCATCTGTGCAATGTGGGAGTAGAATCGTACATTGAAAAGTTTCGTATAATCGAACAGTGGCTATGCATTGTCAACATAAATTTTGTAATTTATTATCATTTGTTTATAGTTGAGCAAAAATTTGAAGTGTAAAGATAGTGTAGGGCATGTTAATGAAAACTAATTTTCAGGCCAAACAATGAGTTTTCAAAAGCAAAAATGACCAAATAGAGATCCAGCGAAAATCTGCATCATTGCAAAATCTTTGAACGCAGGAGCGTGTATGTAGACTCAGGTCACTGTACTATTTCTCCCATAGCAGCTGAAAGATCAGAAACTCATATCCGACGCGCACATCGCTCTCATACAATAACGCACTCTCGAGTCCATCAAAAGGAGCGGAGCCAGCGGCTCAACGATACCTCATGCATATCCCGAATAGGAAAAGATGGAACAGAACGATCTTCGTAACACCGCCTCTTTCTCTCTCTCTCTCTCTCTCTCTCTCTCTCTCTCTCTCTCTCTCTCTCTCTCACTCGCATACATATCAAATTTAGTCCCGGACTCGATTGGACGCGCGCCCGCGAACACCATAACTCGTCCTTTCGCGATAAAAGGCCCGCAGCTCCGGAGCATCACAGCGCCATAAAAGCGCGCTCGCGCCAAAGAGGAGGAACGTATGGAGTCTCTGGGCACGCGGAGACGATGCTTATCGGAGACAAACGCCGTAAGAGCGTCGCTAATGCGCCAAAGAGAGGCTCTTTTAAATAGACAGAGTGAACATCACAAGACCCGACGAGCGATGGCTCTTCTAAAACGCATCGAACGCGGATAATTATATTTCGATTGTGTCGTCGATCCGCGACGAAGTGGATACTTATACGGAGTGGATGCAAATTGCACGAGGTCGCACACTCTATTATATAAGATCGATAAATAATGTGTAGGAAGTAGCGTGAAATCGGCGATACGCAAGTACAACGAAATAAAAAAAAACCGCAGCGACTAAAAGATCATAAAAGGTAATTTTGAGCTGGTACATATTCTGCACGCATCTGCAGATCGGTTTCCCCCTCTCCATTATATGTATATAGGAGGAGCCTCGATGTTGGTAGAACGCGACCATGTAACACCGGCGGCACCGATACAGTATACTCAACAAACTACCAGCCCGGCCATGCATGTTTTTACGGGCAAAGATTCTAATTAGAGGAGAGAGAGAGAATGAGCCTAATTCTATCGGTAGATCGCGAGAGCGCAGATAAGGAATGCAGTGAGGACACAGAGCCGCAATGATCGGCCGCGTAACGTTTTACTAATGAAAACGAGATATCGCGCAACTATCGACGACGCCTGTGTGTTGCGACTTGTTTGCCTACGGTTTACTTTCTGTTTTATACGTGCTGCTGCTGCTGCTGCTGCTGCTGGGGCCGCATGCATATATATACTACTCTTCTTACCTGACTAGTCGCTCGCGATAATTGCCCACGAATTGCGTCTGTCGATTTGAAGGAAAAAAAAAGGCTTTTCTGGGAAGAGGTGTAGCTGTGGTAAAAAATTTCGGGGGAGATTTTTATCGGTTTTATGGTACATTGCTAATTTGGTCGATATTGCGCGTGCTTTTGTATATATATATATGATCGGTAGCGATGTTAATAGGACTCGATTAACGCACCGAGGCTATTGCGATGTATAATATCAAAGTTTTCCTAATTATAAACGCATTAATTGGCCGCCCCGACACTTTCTAATTCACCGCGATTATAATAATTCACTGAGTAATGGGCAATTGAGCAATTTAATCGCGACGAAATCAATCAAGCAGCATACAAACTGCAATACGACTATATAGAGGTATATAGAGGTATATAGAGGAGAAACGCCGAGCAAGCGTTTGTCGTGCGCGCGCAAGACGACAACGACGACGAAAGTGAAAATCGCGGAGACGCGCGGCAGCCCGCATATAATCCCATTTGATTCACCACCTCGAGGAGTGAAAAAAGTCTCCTCCGCGGCAGCATCTTCTCTCGCTCTCTCTTTCTCTCTCTCTCTCTCACTCTCCCGCATCAGCACAATACTTTCGCAACGCATCGCTTTCATAAAAGGCCCAGATTGAAATTTCCCAAGACGCCGTTTCTCTCTCTCTTGCCTATGTATATGCCCGGAGGTTTGCAACAGCCAGCAGCAGCAGCAGCAACGTCATCTCGCCGTGTAATTATTCTTCATCGTGTTGCACTAATCGTGTTATTGTGATTACTCCACTTGAACGTTATCGACTATGCCGATAAAACGTCGCTGTTAATTTGGATTCGAATGCATTGCGGACTCAAGTATTTAACTGCAGCCTGAACGATTTGTTTAATTAATTTTATCGCGGGTATAGATAGAGTTTTTCAACTTCGATTGCGATTTATATAAGTAAAGTATATGTAAATAAAACTTGAGCAGCTCTTCAAATACTTAATTTATATTTTGTAAAAAAGTGGATCGCAAAACCACAACGAGGAGATGCTTATTTTTAGTGAATAAACATTAAGAAATATTGCTTATGTAGACTGTAAGACCAATACAAAAATCTTTGTCAGTTTTTAGTGAATAAATTAGATTAATGCAGGAAATTGCGAGTCGATGAAAAGCCGCACGAAGGGGCGGTGCAGGATCGATATGCAAACTTAATAAGAAGATGTAAACTGCAGGCCAAGGATTAGCTTGTTATAAATAAAATTAATCGATAACGGCGTAAGCTGCAAAACCACTACGGCAGCTGCGCGCGATCTATTTTAAGTAAATAACTTAAACTCATAAAAAGTAAGCCCCCGCTTACGTCAATCAGAGGATTAAATTTTTCTAAATAAGTTATTGATAAAAAAGAAGAGGATAACAAAAACTAGTCGTAAAGTTCTAGCCAGGTAAGGGGATTTACTTTGTATGAAAAAAGAAATAGCAAAACGTGGGCTGCAAGCCACCGATAAAATCTCGTCGTTTATTCAATAATTGTATTATTCATAAAAAATTTTTATGCAAGATTTACCAGTTTACCTACGTACCAGGTTATTTTAATCTTTTTATATTTCTGTAATAATAACTAGTTTTACATAATAACGATCGCAATAATTGTTGCGTATTCAAAATGAAAATGATTTAGATAAATTTTTACAAATGACAAGAGGATGTTTTAATATGAAAAAATTCTCAAGCCGCAATAGCGTATGATATTATTTTTAATATCACTTCACAGACGGACGATTCGTACGCATCGGTACTTTGCGTGTTCTCATTTTCATCCGACTCCCCATATATAAGCATATATCGAAGAATCACTTTCGTTCGACGTCCCTCCGTCGTCGTCGCGCACGACGGACTTATTCAGCGGTTCGAATCGCACTCGCACACTGCCCTCCTACGTGACGACTCGACACATTTATTTTGAGCCTTAGTCATTCGCCACGTCGAAGCTTACCATAAATAAAATCTTTTTAGAAATATTCTATTCATCCATTAAAGTTTCAGTGATAGTTATTGACTCGAATCACTACATAGAAATAATAATTAGATTCAAATTAGAACAGAATTAATTCAACGTGTGTCGAATCGATCGGGTGGCACGTCAATCAACCCACGCTCATCGATACATCGCCCCAACGACAAACGACGTCGACCACTTCCACGAATAAAAGTCACGATCGCTCAAACTATGCGCATTCGCGCGACGTGTGCGAAACCACGAAATTCCGAATTTTCCTCCGCTGCAATCGCACGCGTATAAACAATCTCGACAGAGTATAGAGCGGACAAGAACCCCGCATTAACCTGGCGTACTGGCAGTGTTTCTCGCGTAATCTCGCTTGGATCTCGATCGAGCCCTGAAGAGAATGAAAAAAAGAGCGAAAGAGAGAGAGAGAGAGAGAGATATGACGAAAAATAAGTAGTTCAAGGCCGAGATCCGCTACGGTACGCGGTACACGGCACACGGGGCATAAAGGCCAAGTGCAAACGTACTCTCGCGCGGAAGCCGGGTGCTTGCGCGAGAGAAAGAAAGAGATGGAAAACTTGCCAAGTCGAACGAAATCGCTTAACGAGGAAGAGCCGGGCTGAATGAAAGCCGCGCGGTCTCTCTCTCTCGCTCTCGCTTCGTGTGAGTGTGAGGAGGGCAGGAAGTAGGTTATACGGTTGCGTCTACACACACGTAACGAGCCTCGCGCAGACGTTGTGCCTTCTTTCTCTCTCTCTGTCTCTCTCACTCTGGTGGTGTTATATAGTCTCCGGCGTCTGCAGAGAGGAGCTGCCGAGAGAAAGTAATTAGAGATAGCCCCGTAGTTTCCGCTCCGTTAAGTATACTCGCTCTCTCTGTAACGCGCGCCTATACCTATGTATACTGCGCACTGCACACACGCACACAGACTCCCTGCAGCCTATCCTATTGTGCTTTATGATCTCTGTTTGTGTGTGTCTGTGTGTATTTGCACAGAGAGATTCCGCGTTTCTTGCCCATGCGCCTATTACTCTGTGTGTTTATGTGTATATATAGAGTCGACAGGGGCGAGCGATAACGGAGCCCGAGCGACACGTCTCAATTAGCATAATCTATATAGACGAAACAGAGACAGAACCCCATCTTATACTTCTGTATAGATGGATCTGTCGCTGCACAGAGTCCCGATTCTCATTTCTCGTCCAGCGTACAATCCTCTTATAAGCGGCGAGACACTGGATTATTCCCGCGAGCAGCTCCTCAACAACTGTCCATTCTCCTCTTTTTATACCTTGACGGCTCGCGTTTAAGAATGGCCGTGGCTGCAATTTAAAGCTCGCGAGCGTGAAAAATATAGAAAGAGCCCGCGAGTGCACGAGGGGGTCGAAGGTATGCCGTGTAACCCCTTCTTCCAATTATTCCAACGACCAATGGTGTGCACTGCCCCATAAATCCCACCCGAGCTCCGACTAATTTACGCGCACAATCAGCATTCTATTATATTCGCTCGGACCCCTCCGCTCCAACATATCTCGCCGTCGCGTTCCTTCTATATATACACACACAGACATAACAGAAACTCACAAAGCCTCGGCACGACCGCGTGAGCAGCTATCGAGAGGAGAGACAGAGAGAGAGAGAGAGAGAGAGAGAGAGAAAAAAGAGTCGCGCATGACTGCAGCGGCCCGAGCGTTTCAACTTTGACTTCATTACAATGGTATGACATAAAAGCAATTATAACGCTGCCGACTCTCTCTCTCTCTCTCTTTCTCTCTGTGCATAGGCCTCGTGCAATCGTTTCCTGTTCTCGCAGAGAGCATCGGAGAGAGAGCATCAGAGAGAGAGAGAGAGAGAGAGAGAGAGAGAGAGAGAGAGAGAGAGAGAGTCTGTCGGAGAGAAAGAGGCCCCCCCGAGGCTGTACACGCGACCCGCGAGCGCAAGCGTGATTTGTAGACGGACGATTCTTTCGACGCTAGCGCACGCCTAGCGATTTACGACACGTTCCCTCTGTACATGTGTAAGTGTGTACGTATGAGTGTGTGTGTGTGTGTGTGTGTGTGTGTGTGTGTAGGGGATAGAGGCCAGCGGAAGAGCAGATAGGAGATTTATTAAAGTGTGCTGAGGGATGCTGAGAGGAGAGGATAGAATGTTTTTGAGACGATTCACGAGTGAATTGGTTGAGATGGCGAGAACTGGTCGGATTTTTGTTTTTTTCTTTAATGGAGCGGTTCGAATTTTGACGCTTGTGCGAAAGTGTAAGTGAGTAGCAATTTTGGTATAAGGTGTTGGGGAGAAATGAGAGGACAGCATTCTTTGTATACGTAATTTTGTATGGGACCATTTGAAAGCAACATTCACTGCAATCATTGTATTACGAAAAGCGACCGAGTCCCTGCCCAATTCGAGAGATGCGAGAGCTACACAAATATTTGACCAATCTAATGGTGAACAACTCGAGGCTAAATTCGAGTATTACTTTCCGAAACGAATTACAGCCGACTTTTACGAGTAGCGCGCCTCGTGGTGGCGTACACGCCGCGTAACGTGAATTCCGTCAATGTCTCCTTAAAAAGATAATCGTCGCATTCGAAATTCTAATGAGTCGTCGGAATTACAGCAGCGTACCAGAGAGAGAAAGAGAGAGAGAGAGAGAGAGAGAGATCGAAAGTAATATATATGCCAGGCTGTGGCGAAAAATGCCAGAGGCCAGTCGCGTGGGTGCGGCTCATCCATCTATATATATATTTAGAGAGAAAGAGAGAGAGAGAGAGAACGTGCCAGGACGAAAAACCTATTACGCCGAGGGAACAAACAGCTTATAGTTATGGGACAAGCTTGCCATAAGTATCTAATAAAAATTATAGCGGAGAAACGGGTCACCTCTTATATTTACGAGCGAAAATAATCGTTTGATCCAATTACCAGGAAATTTTGTGGATATATACATATAACGCCCAGCGGTCATGCCTATTTTGAAATACTGTGAATTTTCGAATTGAAAATTATTGCGACTCTGGAATTAGAGAGTGGAGTATATATGTTTATAGATAAACGTTTGTTCGTGTAAATTGTACAATTTTATTGATTACATTGGTGCTCCAATCTGCATACTATTCCTAGAAAATTGCTTCGCGCTTGTTCTAAAATAATATAGATGACTCGACCTTTCGTAAAATTCCAATATCCACATGCGGCTATATACGCAAAAGCTCTCGGTCGAAATACCAATAAGTATATAGGTACAAGACTATAATACAGCTCGCAAAAACATAAGAATGTCGTTCGGTCCAAATACATCCGCAGCAGCAGCGGCAGCAGCCACGATGGGGTCAACGCAGCCAACAACAACGAGCGCGCGCCGCAAAATAAATATATATCTCACATAATACGCACAGCGAGGCAGGGACTATTCGGTGTCGCTCGACAGCCCCGAGCCATGGAATGTCAGCCGGTCGAGCCACACATAAACATATATATATATACAAGTGCGTGGGCGGCTGCGAGACGCAGTGAAAGCTGCAGTGCTGAGCGCGCCGCGTTACTTAATACAACGGCCCCGCGTTCATTCTCGTGACAAAGCGGCACACACGGTACACCAACGAGTCCGCACGCGGTTTATTACGCACGTGCGTGCACTCATACACGATCCTCTCTCGATATTTCCGTCTCTCGCTGACTTATATATATATATATATATATTTTTTATATACGTGTGATTTCGGGGCCGTCTCGTGGCCTTGACGAAGCTCGGCCAAATCGCGCCGAATCACCGGAATCGGAGCGATATTATACCTCGATTTGCAGGAGCCGTATATAATGCAAGGACGAGCATCGTGTGGTGGCCCAGGGGAGGGGGGGGGGCTATTACGTGGCTCAGACGTCGATGATCCGGTTATTATCCTTAATTCGCGTGCAACTGCGGAGTCTATATATCCATAACCCCCCACACGCACGTGTGTGTGAGTGTGTTCTTTTTCGGGAGAATCGATTTCCTTTCGTTCCGCTTCGATTATGAAACATCCCGTCTATGTATTTCTCACTGGGTGTGTGTGTTTTTTCGTTCAACGATTAAACCTAGCCGATCTCTATATATTTTTGCACTTTGAATCGTTCAAGGCTTCTCTCATCGAATTCGAGCCGCCTTTATCTTTATCAAAGCGGAGAAAAAAAAATCGTTATTGGCTATTGTTGTTTGAAAGGGGGGAGAGAGAAAAAAAAGAAGTAGACAAATTCATCATTTATCGAGGAAACCGCCATGCCAGTCGCGAGATCGGCAATCTGCACTCGGTCAGTCGAAAGTCGTGCCGCTCTTTAAGGTATAGTATCGAGAAAAAGCGCCGAGAGAGATAAAGCGAATCCGAACCAAGTGAAATGTACGGAGGATATATCAGCTGTCGTCGGGTGCGCGCGTTTAGCTGCAAACCGCTCTGACGTCTGAGACCAATCGATTTATCACTCGAGCTCGCGCGATGATTTAATCGCGGGAAAATCAAAGCTCCAAGAGAGAGAGAGAGAGAGAGGCGAACAACGTGATGTGCCCCACGCTCGCGAGGAAAAACGCGCGCAGAAACAGTGTCCCTGTGTAAGAACGACAACAATCACGAGTGGAAGAGACAGAGAGAAAGAGAAAGAGAGAGAGAGATAGGAAGGGGCCCTCGAACGAAGCTGCGCTGCATATAAATCTCTTCCCCTTTCACCGTGGACGAGCATCGCCGATCTCGCGCCTCGATATTACATCTTCCTCTCCCTCTCTCTCTCTCTTCTACTTTTTTTGGTCTCTCTCGGGTGTAAATGCCGGAATTGTCTGTGGCTTTCGCCGCTCGACGTTCCTTGTACACCAGCGATTTTTGGGTCAGCGTTTGCTATGCCTGCGATATACATATATATAACTTACGTCTATACTAACGATTGTAGTTGTTCCCGTGAGTCTGCTGTAGTTAGCGATAGCGTTACTTTTACGCACCGATATAAAAATACACGCGAGTTTTCTAAGCATCGTTACTTTTTTTATTTTTATCCACTTGTAACCCAGTCGTTTTGCTCGAGTCTACAGCTCAATTATACTTAAGTACGTTTATCATTTACACTTTTAGTACAGGAAGCGGCGTGCAATAAAAAGATTTTCAAGGATCCGTGCAGCCAGAAGATTTATAGCTTCATCGTAGCACTCGCACACGCATGTACACACATATATACATACTCCTTTGATGCGCGCGTTACATCACTTCTCACGGCGGGATCAATCTCTAATTATAAACCGAGGACAATGATAAACTACTGAACGTGGCCTGCAAAGCATTCGTTCCTCGAAAACTATCATCATTTGCATAAACTGTGACGATCTACGGGTAGTATACGAGACGCGCGCGATCGAACATGACTGTGCACGGAAATCACGCTGATCCGCAAACAACCGTGGCAAGAGATAGCGAGCTCGTCATCATTGAGCATTGAACATCTCGTCACGAGTTACAGCAGCCGCAGCAGCAGCAACAGGATTTCTAGGGAAATCCAAAAATTTCGAGACCAGTTATAATGCGCGCGGTGAGCATAGCATCGGTTGCAAGCTGCAGATAAAGAATGAGGAGGAGGAGGAGGAGGATATCGAGAGCTGCTGCTGCCGCTGCTGTGTATATAGGAGAGCTGAGTGGGACACAAGTAGGAGAGAAGAGAAGGGAAGAGGCTGGGAAGGCCAGGCGATTCTCACGCTGGTTTGTAAGGCACGGCCAAGATAGTCGGGAGACTATCCTCTCTCTCTCTCTCTCTCTCTCTCACTGTGTGCTCTCTGTGCTCTGACTCGGAGCGCGCGGGGGAGCATCGGCGCAGAAAGTGAGTTGACGAGTTTCGGGTCACTAAACAGCGCCGCGCGAGCGAGAGAGTCCTGTATAGATATATACTGCGAGCGAGAGAGCTTAAAGCCGAGTCAGCAGCGCGCGCGAGCAACGGGCCTTCCTCTCTTATACGGTCTAGTTGTGCACGGGGCCCCGTAATGCAGCCATATCTCTCTCTCTCTCTCTCTCCCTCTCTTCCTCTGTCTCTGGCGCGCGGTAAATCGAGTAAGACGACGACGACGACGTACGGTAAATCGCCGGCGCGAGTGCGGCTAGCTCTTGCTCCCTCTCTCTCTCTCTCTCTCTCTCTCTCTCTCTCTCTCTCGGGGCGATCTATGAAAATGTCTCTCGCGGAAATTAACTGACACGCTGTTAAAGCGACGCGTCTTTTGTACGCTGGCGTCGGAGGATAAACGAGCCCGGCCAGCATCCTTTATGCACGTGTGAGTCTGCCTGTGTGTATGTGTGTGTGTGTGTGTGTGTGTGTGTGTGTATGCACCACAGAGTCTATATATATAT
>UELV01174663.1:0-18644 GCA_900490015.1 Megastigmus stigmatizans | reverse complement strand
GCTGTGAATGACGACGAGCAAAAGAAGCCCCACATGATTACTTATTATAACAAATACAAAGCTGGTGTTGATACAATGGACCAGATGGTAGGCAGATATAGCACTCACAGACGCACTCAGAGGTGGCCACTCGCTTTATTTTTTAACATTTTAGACATTGCTGCACTTTCACCGTATATAGTTTACTATGAGAATAATAATATGATCAGGAAAAAGACCCATCAGCGTCGTATATTTTTACGTCAATTGAGTGAAGAACTATGTAAGCCTTCGATTGAAGACCGCTCTTCAAACAGTCAAATCATGCGCCACCACTCAACGAAGAACGAAGTCGAGGACATACTCGGAGTTCACTTCGGTCCTGTGCCTGTCGCTGAAAGAGATGATGAGTCTCGCGATACTACTGGTAGATTGAAAGTAACAGGCTCTTGTCATCTTTGCTATAGATTGACAATCAAAAGACGTAGAAAGACTAGAAAGAGTTGCGTAACATGTCAGAAACCCGTATGCGATGAACATTCTTCAAAAAAAGTATTGTGCTCTGATTGCGTTGACTAAATGTAAAATTATTCATTTTCAACATTTGAATTACTAATAAATCAATTATGTTTAACTTAATAACTATTTTAGTTATTTATTTATAAACCTGTATTATATAATTATCATATTTATAATTAACAATGCTCATTTCCAAGTATATACGTCACGTATTTTCTAGTGGGTACCCGGGTACCCGGTTGGCCCCCAGGGCTACTTTTTTCCAACAGCTGAATTTTCATTAACAAAAAATTTTTTTTATACATCTAATATAGTCAACAGCTTCTAAAAACGTTAAATCGTGGGGATTCGGAGCCTCAGATCGTAAAAAAATTTTTTCAAAGTGAAATCGATAAAAATGTAACGCGGTGGGTACCCAGGTACCCGGTTGCTCACATAAGGGTTAAGGTCAACTTTTATTTTTTGAATGGGAACCTCTATTTTTGACATGAGCAATCGAAAGAGCGGGAAATTCTGCTTTCAGATATGTATTGCGGTCTAAGGTCAACTTTACTTCAACAGGTAAAATAGAGGTGCAGCTTATGCTAGTACGAAAATCCCGGAAAATCTTGCAGGATTAGTGATTAATATAAAATTTCAATTTTTTCAAAGGCAGAGTCCTTGTTTTAGCGTTTCCCAAGTTTTAAGTTTTTTTTCTAATATTTTTGAGTGTTAAAAAGCAGCTACCTAGATGTCTAGCGTTTCAGCTATTTATTTCTGAAAGTTAAATTTTTAATAAATATTCTTACGATTTTATAGTCGAAATATTTAGTATAAGATAGATAGATTTTTTGCATTCTATTTGTCTCCGCAGCTTCTTGGTCAGTCTCCTTCATTAACTAAAGAAAACTTACTTTATTTCACTTATTCTGTTGATCGGAAAAATTTACTTTTATTTTATTAAATTTATAAATTATTTAACTGTAAATTTTTCTTTAATAAAAATGTTACGCTTGTCAGAGAGAGAACGTGTCTCGCTTTTGGTTATAAGGGGTTGAGACGATCGACAACGATCGTACAATGATGTAACAGCTATTTTTAATCGAACTATTCGTAATGGGGGTACTCTTGGGGGTACTTTTTGAGGGGTTACTTGAAAGATTAAGTTTACAGAACTAATCCCCAAAATCTCGATGAATTAAGACCAAGAATTATTCAGGAAGCTGCTTATAATAGGATTGGTTATTGCCAAGAAGTTGGTGGAAGACACTTTGAACATCTATTTTAAACTCATTCATTGTAGATGTACAAAACCATACCAAAAAGTAAGAAGTGAGGGGAACTTACTTTAAAAAAGCATCCCAAGTGAGAGGCGAGGGGAACTTACTTAAAAAAAGCACCCAGAAGGGAACAGAATCCTTCCATGTTGTTGTTCCTGTGTAGCGCTAAAAAAAGGATTCTGGTTTGAAAAAATTTAAATTTTATATTAATCACCAATCCTGCAAGATTTTCCGGGATTTTCATACTAGCATAAACTTCACCTCTATTTTACCCGTTGAAGTAACGTTGGCCTTAGACCTTAATACATATCTGAACGTAAAATTTCCCGCTCTTTCGATTGCTCATGTCAAAAATAGGGGTTCCCATTTAAAAAATAAAAGTTGACTTTAAAATCACCTTGAAGGGGAGGTCCAAGGTCAAATCTAAGGTCACCATTGGGGTTTCCATATTTTTTCTCACCCTTTATATCGTCGTGTATGAATTGGCTAAATTATACTTACGGTCTCTGATTACATTCTTAAATGAATCTGTACACAAGTAACAATATTGGCAATAAATAATTTTAAAAATATTTATCAATCTATTTTTTGACTACTTACCTTGTACTACCCCCGACCTATCCAATCTTCCGTTATGCTCACTTAATCATTATATATTTGTGATTATTTATTTATCTTGAATTCATGTATTAATAATAATAACTGCTTTTCTATATAAAAGTCAATATACTTACACTAGTAGTAGTAATAAAGATAATAATAACAATAGTATAATAGTTGCCAGGCTGATTTTTGAAAACTTGCAAAATATGCAGTTATAGTTGGTGGTGGTGGGGGGCTAGCTGAATTTTGCAAACTTGAAAAATATGTAATTATAGTGGGTGGGGGAGATAGCGGTGGTGGGGCCTAGCTGCACCCATCATCGCATTCAGTCTCTATGCAGCCGCCGCCCAGGGAACACCTCGACTTGGGTAGCTAAATCTCTCTCTTTTCGCGTGCATGTGCATGTGAGCGTGCATGTGCGTGCGTGTGTGTATGTGCGTCTGTGCGTGTGTGGCACTATGGTGTGTCAAAACAAACCTGTCCTTGTCTGAGGTTAATGACCCCCTGCTTTGAGGTCAAGTTTGTGTGTGACACTATGGCCCGTCAAAACAAACCTGTCCTCGTCAGAGGTTAATGACCCTGTGTCAAGGTCAAGTTTGTTTTGACATGCCATAGTGCCATTATAACTACTCTCGTATATAGTTATGAGTCAGTTCAGCAAGGTTTGTGCCCTTAGTCCATAGTCTCCTGGACTTTCCCCTGGGATCTGAGTTATTGTTTTTAGTTCCTTTCGCACCTTATCTGCATCGCCTACTTCACCATATTGTGAGACCAATTCTTCCAAAAAAAAACGTCGACAGAATCGTAGCTGGGTACTATCGAGGCATATCCTATGGCTGCGCTGCCTCTTAACTTTGCTGACAGGGAGTTAAGGACCCAACGCTCGCACCACGGCCCGTATTCGTTCACCACGTCTCGGACAATCTTGAAAAATGCTCGTAACGTGTCCGGATTACCGTCGTACAAAGGGATTGTCCCAAGGGCCTGATAGAATGACATCTGAGTCATAGGGTTTTGTGGATTATTTCTACCCGCTTGTAATGTTCGTGTTTGACTAGGCCTATTTCTGTCGGATTCGCTTCTCTCGTTTGCCGCAAAACTGTTTAACATTTCGTTATTCGGATTTATACTTATTTGTGTTCCCAGTGTTTGGAAATTAGATAGATAATCGGCATATGTTCGCGCTTGATTTATAGCATCACATGGCGCGAGGTTAAAATTCTGGGTTGCCGCTTGGGCACAGCATTGAGTATCTGTAGGATTATTACGCGATTCCGGCGTTGTATAAGTTAAAGTTTTTGGTCTAGCCCCATTGGCGTTTGTGGTATGTATGCGCATTTGGAGACCTAACGTTTTTTAACGCTTCATTAATCTTTCTGGCCGCAAAGGATAGCATTTTTTCGTCCTGACTTTCTCCCCTGAGGGTCATTTCCGCGGCTACTAGGGCTGTCAATTTTTCTGTTTCGTCTTTGCGTGCCGACGCTATATTAGGGAAATGCATACTTCCCTTGATCGATTCTGCGATAGTTGCGAAATTTCTTTCAGATTTTACTCAGATCCTCGGTGGATCTACTTCTCACTCTCTTTTTTGATCACGGGAAAAGTCTGGAAGTCACTGTCGATTTGAGCCGTGTTTGTTTATAGTAAATATTTTTTTTTTGTGTTTTTCCGAAATTTTGAAATAACCAGAGCTTGCTTAGACTGGCTAGATCTAAAGATCAGCCTAGAATACGCTCATATGGTCTTCTGTCCGAAGTTTTGAAATAGCTCGGGTTTGCTTAGACTGGCTAGATCTGGCGATTTCTTCTCACTGTCCAATGCCTAAAGGGAGCTACCGGTAATTGACCGTAGCCCAACCTTAGCACAGGGTGGAATCAGGCGCCTAAAGATCAGCTAGAATCCGCTCATTAGCGATTTCAAAAACTTTTACGACTTTTCAAAACTTCTATTCTTGATAGTAAAGAAAAAGAATTGTTTATCTGATTATTGTATTTTTTTTAGTGTTAGTTCCAAGCTTTGAAATAACTAGAGCTTGCTTAAACTGGCTAGATCTAAAGATCAGCCTAGAATCCGCTCATATGGTCTTTTGTCCGAATTTTTGAAATAACCAGGGCTTGATTAGACTGGCTAGATCTAAGGATCAGCCAGAATCCGCTCATTAGCGATTTCAAATCTTTTACAACTATTCAAAACTTCTTTTCGTGATAGTAAAGACAAAGCATTGTTTATCTTTTTATTGTATTTTTTTTGTGTTGTGACGAGTATACATGACATACTCGTCACTAAGTCGAATCTTCGCGCGCGCCGCGCAGTGCGACCCGTACGCACTATGCGGCGCCAACCGCGCTTGGTCATAAAGGCGTGCGCACGCTCCGAAGCGCATGCATACTCAGCGACAGCGACCACTCAGCGGCTCGTCGCCCCACCGCGCCGACGACTCCCACCGCTCCGTCCGGTCGTTAAAAGGCCGAGCGCGTCGCAGACTGGCCAGTCTCTCGGAGGCAGACGCCTCAGGCTCACCTGTGGTAGACGTCTCTTGGGAGCTCTCTCACTCAGGCTCTCCTGTGTGAGAAACCCTCGGCTTACCCCCGAGGATGTACAGGATGAGGCTCTCCTCATTCGCGAATTCCCGTCGGTCATATATATATATATATATATATATATACATACACACATGATGAGGCTCTCCTCACACGTGGACCCCCGATTCATCTGAGGCTTTCCTCAGACAGTATCCTCCGCGCATCTGTTGGGTTCTTCCAACTCGTCATACGCGTTCGCTAGGGGTCGCCCCAGTATCCGATGGTACACGCGTAACCAGACAATACTGGTCCGTTCCGTTATACGTGTGACATGTATGGTCCACGTATCCGCATCCGTTTCCGTACCGTAAGAGTTAGGTTAGTTTTGTATAATACATTGTAAAATAATGTTAGGTTAATTTGTATTATAATACGTGCATTATATATTGTTATATTTATAAGTAAATAATAGTTTAAGTAACGAGAGTTGTCTTTGGTTCAATTCAGCAACCCGCCGCAAAGCCAAGGCCGCCGGGTGTCGACGACTAGACACACGTCTAATTAAGCTTTTTACAGTTTTGTATTAGCATTTAAGTTGAATAAGAATATATTCCACCTACCTTCACAGCAGTAATAACTATTTTTTATTTACAATACCATCCCCCTCTCCACTCAGAATCCTGGTAAACTCATGAGCTTACGGGCCGGAGAGGCTAACCGACGTAATAGCGTTACATAGCGCCCGAACAGGGACCATTTCAAAATTCAATCTAGTAAAACCAAAAAAAACGCGAAATTTGAAACCAGGCAACTCAGTTATTAGAACTACCATTACCGACTGAGGTCAGGTAGGGTAGGGTTTAGAAGTACTGAAAACACTAAAAGAGCTCTGGAGATTTCTGGGCGTAATTTCATGGTACCGACGCTTTGTTAAAAACGTGTCGTGTCTTACTGCCCCACTAAATAAACTACTAAAAAAGAGTCAACAATGGGAGTGGGGGGAAGCCCAAGACGGGGCGTTTCGAGAGCTAAAAAAAATTTCTCGGCAACTGAATTAGAATGTTTAGCAGTCCGGTGGGGTATTTGGAAAATGCGACATTACCTCGAAGGGTCACTTCATCGTTATTACCAACCATCAATCCCTTAAATGTCTTGATAGCATTGAAAGTCCAACGGGCCGTCTTGCTCGAGGCGAGGTGCCGAAAATCATGTTGCAGACGCCCTATCCCGACAGCCACTCAAGATTTGCCAGGTTAATGCACCAATTCAGTGCAACTGGTACCAAGAAACTCTCCATGCCACCGAGAAAAACCCGGAATATTGTATCATCGACAACCGCCTTTACCGACACATTCTTCGCACGATTGATTTCACTGATAATGATCCGTCGGAGGAATGGAAACTTTATGTCCCATCTAACGAGCGTAAACGATTGTTTGCCGAAAAACACGATGTACCACATGCAGGTCATCTCGGTGTAGCAAAAACTCTTTCATGTCTCTCACGAAGTTACTATTGGCCTGAAATGTTCCGTGAAGCCACGAAATATGTATGCGAATGCATCAATTGTCAAAAGAATAAAGTTCAACAGCGTCAAAAACCGGGTGTAATGCACGCTACCAACGTTCAAAACGGCTCGTGGGAAATGGTCTCGATTAATTTAGTCGGTCCTTTTCCAAGATCTAACTCCGGAAATACAGAACTGCTTGTGATGCAAGACCGTTTTACAAAATGGGTCGAATTGAAGCCCCTGCGTAAAACTACCGGGCATGCAGTCACGAAAGCAGTACGGGATCAAATTTTGCTCCGACACGGATGTCCTAAGACAATGGTTAGCGACAATGGCCGGCAGTTCATCTCGAAGGGATTCCAAAAATTGCTCACCAACTACGGCGTAGCATCACGACGAACCCCAGTTTACACGCCCCAGTGTAACCCAGTCGAGCGTGCCAACCTCACAATAAAAACGATGGTTAGGCAGTTCATCCAACGCTCACAAAGAACGTGAGACGAATATATCCCAGAAATTCAATTCGCCTTCAACACGGCAACGACCAGATCGGCCGACCACCGGTCCTCCGACCGCCACCCCTTCGGCCAGTTCTGCCCCCACCAGCCCGTGCTATGGAGGCACAGGAAAGGGAGATGGTTCGGGTGACAGTATCGGACTGTCGTGGAGTCCGAGGGGAGGAGGCCCTCGTGCCTCGAGGTGCCACGCGCTGGCGTGTAAACCTCTCCAGTGGCCGGTGGTCCCCCCCCCCCGCCCCTCATACAAAATTCATGCGTTTTGTGCTGCAAATTTAATAAATTGTCTACTTGGTCGAGTAAAACTACCTTGTGCAGTTCTCACATTTACAACCAGGAAAGACACGAGCTACTGCTCCCTTTTTTCAAGAATTTCACGGAGCTTGATCATCGATCAAAAGGACCATGATTTGTCAGAACTGAACCACTTTTTTCGCGGTAATATAGAGGGAAAATATTCGCGTAACCAACGACGCCAGAAAGCATCCGCAAAATTTTGTGCAATTTGTCATTGTTTCCGAGTATGTTTGAGTCGTTCGTCATATCGTGTTAAGCGAACAACCCCTGAAGAGGAACCAATCAAAAAATGATTCGGTGTTAAAACCTCTTGATTTCATGGATCTACAGAAATAGACTGAATGGCCTTGAATTTATCGAATGTTCTATTTCAGCTAGTAAAGTCAGAAACGTTTCTTCATTCGGAGAATGTTGGTTCAAATCACGCTTAAAGATTATTTTACTGATCGAATATGCCTTTCCCAAACACCGCCCATATGAGATGCGGTTGGAGGATTGAATTCGCAAGCGAATTTGTTTTTAATCGCGAAATTGATTTACTTCTCTTTATCCATCATAGCGATAGCCTCCTTTAACTCTTTATGTGCTCCTTTAAAATTAGTCCCATTATCGCTGTAAATAACAAGCGGGATACCCCTCCTTGCCGCGAATCTTTGAGTCACCATTATCGCGGAATACGAACTAAGGCTGTGAGCCAATTCAATGTGAAGCGCTCTTGTAGTCATGCGCGCCCCGGCGTTTTTCTCTTCTTCGACTACTTTTTACCATGATTGGACCAAAATAATCGATTCACAATGCGTGAAAGGACGGAGTCGATAATCTACACGTGCAGACGGAAGATTTCCCATTTTAGGGTTAGGTGGAATCGCGCATAAAATTCTACAAATATTACATTTACTTACAAGACTACGTAAACCCTTTCGAAGCTCGATAATCCAATAATTTTGATTTAATTCGTTTATTACAGTTTAGTGACTTTTGTGAAAAATTTTTTTTTGGTATTATAATATTTTATTAAAAGCTGATTGAATATGTGTTTGGAATCTAGTACTAAAGGACGAAAAGTTTCATGGTTATCAGGCGAACTATTAACTCTTCCATTAACTCATAGTAGACCATGCTTGTCGATGAACAAGTTAAGTGATAAAATACGGGAATCTTTTGGAATTTCTGTAGAATTTCAAAAAAATTTTATTTCTTTGTAAAAACAACGCGATTGAATTTATTTTATCCAAAGGTTTTCTGTTTTAATTTATCGTTCAAAGCCGGAAGTTATTGTTATTATAACTTATATACCCACACGTCTCCCTCACCGAAACCAATGAGATCATTTATCCCCACCGATGAGCTCGGTTACTGCCACTATTGAGATCGTTCATCTAAGCTATAAAAAGCGAGCATGAATGTCGCCAGAGCAATCGCTTGCGAACATTTTGGCGAACCATACGGATCTCTCCAATCGTCAGCGTGACTCTCTCACGTAGTGACTGAAAGTGATTTCATCGTGGACGAAAACAAAGTATTTGGTAGTGAGTGTAGCGTCAGGAGTAGCAGCGGCATTTCGAGAGCATCTCTTCTAAAATGCGATTCCCCTCTTCCCCCTCTACCTTTTTCTTCTTCCATTACCCTCCCTCTTTTTTAGAATAAAAAGGAAATCGTTAGTTAGAGCAGCAGTTCAGTGATCGCTTGGTTTGAGACACAGTGTCATCATGGCTACTGCTCAGTATTTCAAGGACACAGCTCAGTATTTCAAGGACACAGCTCAATTGCTTTGATAATCTTATAATTTTACATTAGCTGGCGCTGCTGACACAGGTATTATAAGAAGATGGTTAAATCTTGGACGTACGGCTCTACGAATAACAAATATATACAGATGTTCATCTGACTTGACAGTGGCCGACAGGCAGAAACTTCAAGCTTCTATAGCTCTTATAAAGAGTGTTTTAAGATTGCTGCAAGAGCAATTAAAGAAGTTTCCAGCTGTTAATGTTGCAATATTGCGCCACCAGTTGATGCTGCACCTCGAGAGGTTGAGCGCGAAAAAACAGTCAGTTGGGACGACCTTGAGACTACATTTGAAAATCGAATCAAGACGGGTGGGATAACTAATCGTAAGAATCTAGACGTAAAGACTTTTATCTAGGATGCGAGACAGCAGTTTGTGACGCAAGTAAATCAGATTCTTAAAAAAGTCTGCTCTTAAAGTAAATACAGTGTTAGCTGATGAGTATCAGATTGTAAAGAATGGTGAAGAGGAGATTGTAGATATTAAACATTTTAATACAAAATCCGTTCCGATATACTCTACAACGGACTTAAATGACTGGTTCGCCACCAATGTAGAGAAGCCCATTGAAGTGGATATGGAGGAGTCTCAGGAGCAAGAATCTAGCTGGTCCTAACGCTCGATTTTGAATTTAATCGTTAATATGAACAAGTATAATCCTATGAGAGGAAGTCCTTACATCGAGTTACCAGTCTTCATCTAGAACAAGAGGGCATGTATAAATGTACAGAATACAGATGATCAGTGCTTTAAATGGGCTATTGTATCATTGCTGCATCCTACTACAAGTTATCCATGTCGAGTGACATCTTATACTAATTATAATGATGACTATAATTTCAATGGTATTGAATTTCCGGTAGATAAGACATTTCTGTCAACGCATAAGTATATAAAACTTCTCCTTGTGGAAAGCTGTTACGTGGATGAGAACGAAGAAGATGAGGCTGACAAGGAATTAGAATCTATTCACAGATTTCATTATGTTTGGATTAAGGATTTGTCTCGAATAGTATCATCTCAGTTATCTAGCACTAAAAGTAAAAAGTACATCTGTGATTGATGTCTGCATTATTATCATACAAAAGAAAAACTCGTAGCACATATATTAGATTGCGAGAAAATAAATAAATGCAAAATTGTGCTGCCACAGGAGAACAACAATATACTACAATTTACAAATTTTGCTCACGAAAGTGCACCTTTTTTAGTGTATGTAACCTGTGGATGATGTACGTGATTATTAACAGCATGAAGCATTTAGCATTGGATTTTATGTAAAATGCACTTACAATGATACTCGATCGCAGTATATGAGTTATAGGAAAGAGAACGAAGAAGTGTTTTGTAAGAATCTCCATACTTTTACTTTGGACTTTCATACGTTGCGTGAAAATCCAAAATAAATGAGGGATTTAACATTTCGAGAAAAAGTTGAGTTCAGTAGAGCTAGCACATCCCACTTTTGCAAAAAGGATTTCAGCGAACGCGACAAGAAAGTTCGAGATCATTGTCATCTCACAGGAGAGTAAGTATAATATATTTATTTCAAATCTTTTAGATTGTATTTTATTTATAAATCGAATACTTAAATGTCTTTCTGCATAGGTATCGAGGTGTGGCGCACAATTCCTGCAATATCAATAATGACGATACTAGCACGATACCTTTGGTTTTTCATAACCTCAGCAGTTATGATGCACATTTATTTATCAATGTGATCACGACGTGCTTTTCAGGGCGAGTAAATCTTATCCTTCAAACAAAGGAAAGGTCCATATCTTTTAAAAAGTACGTCGAAGGCACTGATGTAAACCTACGCTTCATCGATTTATTCAAATTCATGGCTTCGTCGCTGGATAAACTTTCATTGTACTTAAAAAAGCTTGAAACCGTAGAGCGAGTATTCCAACAAGATGATGGATTCTCCACCGAACAGATCGCTCTGTTAAAAAGAAAAGGAGTATTTCCCTATGACTACGTGTCTTCACTCGACAAGCTCAAGGAAATCAATCTTCCACCAAAAGCTGATTCTTTTAGCAGCTTGTACGATTCGAACATCACCGACGAGGACTACGAATATGCCAAAGCAGTCTGGCGAGTCTTCGATATTCAAAATCTTAGACAATACTCTGATCTGTATCTCAAGACGGATGCCTTACTTCTAACAGAAGTTTTCGAGAACTTTAGGACTAATTGTCTCAAAGTATATAGCTTGGATACAGCCCAATATTACATAACACCTGGTTTAACGTGGAATGATATGCTGAAATGTACAAAGGTATAACAAATTTTTCTAATAATTTATTCTCATTTTTTAATTATAATTTCACAATGAACAGGTTCAACTAGAGCTTTTGACAGACAAAGACATGTTTATGTTCGTTGAACGTGGTATACGAGGAGGAATCAGTCAATGCTGAAGCGAACAATCCATACAAAGAAAGGTTATAAAGTCGATGAAGATGAGAAATACCTCATGTATTACGACGTTAATAACTTGTATGGATAGGGTATGCCTGAATGTCTACTCAATGAAGGTTTTAAGTAAGTGGAGGACTTCGGTAAACCAAAATTTTACGACGTTTACGACTCTCATCCACAGGGATACATATTTGAAGTGGATTTGGAATTGACTAATTCAGAAGTACAAACGTCAGAATCTGTGGCAGGAACTTTGTTATCACGGCTTAGCCTGGGAGTCGGGTGCGCATGAATACACAGAAAGTGGGAATATACTTCGAGAAGCTCTACAAGATTCTACAAATATTTAAGTGATTAGACAAGCAAAAAAGAGATGGTTGGAAAGATATAATTTTACTCTTTGCGATCTCACGGTATTCGGCTATCCCAAATCAGTCACAATATGCACAAATTACAACGGGGCGTATATCAAAATGTTAAGCTAACGAAAGTTTTCTACTCGCTCAATTCTGACACGGAATGGGAAGACACCCAGTCCGTATAAATACCAGCTGCAAAAATTTTTAATCTCTTTCGACCTCGAAGGGTCAGGGACAGAGTAACTCAAGCTACACGCCTCTTGACAAAAAAGATAATATATTCCGCAATACTACACTCAAAAGTTTTCCACTAATACATACACTTTACCCGAGCAAAAAGGTTATAAAAGATTTAAGTGATTCACATAGATAAACTAATTTACAGACGCTTCAAGGTCACGTGCGAATGTGGATGCCAGTGGCCCAATGTCCGCATGGATAGGCGTATGGTCTGACTGCCGTATGGTCTCAGAACAGCCTGGTGTGAGGCCTGCCTAGTTTACCTATTAATATTTTTTTTAAATAGTCAATTAAAAAATTTTTTCTTTTGTTTAATTGAGTTTTCATAAAGAAATTAATATTTTTGGTTGAAATAAGCCACACCAATAGATTTCTTGGAAAATTTCGCAAAATAATCACTATATTTAAGCTTAATTCTATAGAAAAATGAGATAGATATAAATGTTCAAAGTTTTCAAAATCCCAATTCGCACTAGAATGTGGTTTAAGGTGGCCCAACCGAGGTGTGCGGTTTGAGGGATAACTTTTACTGAAACTGAAATTCTTTTAGCGAACTATCACTAGAAGGGACTATCACTTTTTAATAAAACAATTTTAAAAGATACATTACACTTCTCTTATAAAAGCACTAATTTAAACGGAAGCTGTTCATTACGGAAGAAAAAAAATTTACTTTACTTATAAATAAGACTTACCAACAACAGCGTAAGTCTCTTAAGAATTCACGTGTGAACCTCGATTCCTGTACACGATACAGTTGCGGCGGAAAAATTTAAATGGTAAGAAAACTTCGATAAACAGCAATAAAGGGTTGAATTTCTTTAACATATCAATTTCACAGCTATAAGCATACGAATTAAATGTAAAATTCGCGACACGACGGATCTTCTTCGATGTTATCCAAACAACTAAACTTTGATGAAACTGAACAGCTCATAGATATAACATATATTTAAAACTCGAAAAAATAAAGATTTCGTTCATTACATTTCAATAAAAAATACTTCATTAAGTTTGTGAAACAAAATCATATTATTAAAAATTTTTTGCATAAAATTTGTATAAAATAAATCTTTATGAATATGATTCAATTTAACAGGATGTGTTATAGCCGGAAAGATCGTACCGGTTCTTGCATTTAACGAAGTACATAAAGATAGAGATTAAATTTGGGAAAAAACTCTGTTACCATCTCGGTAATGATGTACAAATTACGTGGTACAAGTTTCGTGAAATTCAATCCACAATTCGCAGAGATTTTTGTCGCAGAAAATTTCGAAGATAAATATCGCTGTCACTATGAACGAAATTTTTGACGACAAAAGCACATCCACTTAATCATGAAAAAAGTTCTAAATATGACAACCTATACTCTTAAAATGATGAATGACAGTTATAATACGAATATTGAATAATGACCATTATAATATGGATAAATACATTGTGATGAATGACCGCTTTGATAGGGATATAGATATTTTGACTGATGAGCGATATATTATACCTGACGAATATTATATGGACACAAGGGACTACGATAATATGGATTCTTATTGAATAATTACATTTATAATATAGATATATACATGATAATGGTTGACCGCTATGATAGAAATATACATGAGACAACTGACTACTAGAATACGGACACAAGTGACCATTATACTCAGAACTTAAGTGACACTATAATATGGACACAAGGAATCACAATAATATGGATTCTTATTGAATAATGACCATTATAATATGGATATATAATTGGTGATGAAGGACCGCTAAAATATGAGTATACCAAGCCATTGTGCATCACCACAGATGAAGTTAGAGTTCACTGCGCTTTTGGTAGAAGATATAACTATATTTTGAGATCAAGGATGCCTTCAAGATTTTTGATATGAGTTTAAATCACTTGTATAGTTTTAGTTTTAAATTGATGCATGTATTTATTTTCACTACTCTTTTTTGTACTCAGCACATCAAAAAATATTGGTGTTTATATAATATTATTATATTTTATAAAATTTTAAATATAATACATATAATAAAATAATTGAATAAATATTGCTATATAAATTTTTAGAGCTCGCAATATTATTCTTATTATTAAATATTTTGTTATAGGTTATGGGCTAACGTTAAAAGTAACTTCATACTCGATTCATCATTAATTAAAAAATATGTATTTGATATAAGTGGATATGAGTTTAAATCACTTGTATAGTTTTCGTTTTAAATTGATGCATGTATTTATTAGTTAAAAACTATTTATGTTTGTGATATATACTGTGTATTTATGACTTCCTGTAGCTTCAGGCAAAGTCAGGCGCCCCTGTTTAGCGCCGGTACAGTGTCGCAAAATTACGGCAACCTTTTCAGGTCTAGACAAACACAGCGTCACGTGCCTATACATGGGTCTGGACAGGTACCTGTCCAGGACCGAGTCAGTATTTTCAGGTACTTGTACCAGTTCTGATATTCGCCGTTAATTCTTTTCCAGTGGGCAGAGACAGAGACAGAGACAGAGATTGATTGATTGATTGATTAAAATTTATTGGGGCCGGAAGGTAGAACAAAAGTTGATGAAAGTGTAAAAATTAATATAACAATAACATAAGCAAAGAATGAGTAGCATAAAAGTAAAAGGTCTTTAAACAAAAATGTAATAACATATTATATAAAATATAAAAACAATAACAAAAATAAAAATTGAAATAAAAATATGCTCTCAAAGAAATTGATAACAGAGAATTGAATAAAAAGATTTTAATCAGAATAGCATCTTGTGTCTCTTGATGAAAAAGCTATTGCCAAGGACTTCGCACTCCACTACCATGGTGTCTTGGTCACTTTGTAGCAACTCGTCACGCGGTGAGCCATGATGTTAAACGCCACTGAGCCTATGAAGAGCTCACGGCGCCTGGCAGCAGAGAGCCAGCCTAGGCTAATGCGGTACGGTATAACATGTCCACGCCAAGGAATTTTACCAAAAACGAAATGCACGTACGGATCAAGAGCTCGCTCAATCTTGGTGCTGCGAGTTTTATCTACATCTTTGTAGACAGCACAGGCGAAATCGAAATGAGGGAAAACTAGGCTCTTAACTAGGCTCTTTTTGAGTGAGAAGGAGAGTGAATGGCGGTAGTGCCGCAGGGAGCGCAGGATGCCAACGTGAACCGCCCAGTTGAGAGTGGGGGTAATGAAGACACCAAGATTTTTAATTTTGGAAGCGTATGGGATATGAACCCCGAGAATATGGACTTTTGGTATGCTTTCGAAGTCTATGCGAGAGATGAAGACCTCGCTCTCCAAAAGCATCACCTTGGTTATCCCGAGGTTCAGAGGAAGGCCATTCTCGGCAGCTCAAGCAGCCATAGCATTTGCTTCACGAGTGATCTGTGCGACAGAGACAGAAAATGAGATGCGAAGAGAGAGAGATAGGCGCGAGCCGACATGCGCGCACACAACAATCGCCGAGTGTTACGCGTGACGGTATCTGTGACGCGTGACGGTATCGGACGAGAAATGACGGCGCCGTGCGCCAAACTCGTGCGCGCAAAAACCCCTAGCGCCAGACTACTAGGGACTTTCTACCGATAGTCTGGGGTAGGATATTCGGGTAGCTCGATGCGACGAAATTGTTAATTCAAATTGCGCGCGCCGTAGGAGGGAGTTAGCGTCACCGACGCTAACTCCCTCCTGAATAGATTAGGTAGGTAGGATTGGTAATCAGATAAGCGACGGAAACGAGGTCAAGGATCGATAGCGAATCGTTATGGAGCAGCGCCAAGAAGCGCGGAAGGATCGGCGCAACAATTCGAGATGGGAACGAGACAGAAGATGCAGATAGAACGGGAGCGACAAGGAAAAGACGACTTTTCCGATTTTTGGGGAAGAAGGCAGAAGCTGAAGAAGGAAGAAGGCGTCACCCGTTGCCTGGCTTTGATAGTAGGGGAACGTAGATCGCGATAAAACCCGAAACCAGTCATTTTTGCCCGTGTGCCACGTGTGGGACTGAGCGAGGAGGACGAGACAGAGAATTGCGCCGTGCGCGAGAAGTTGAGAGGACGAGCGAGCGGACGGAGAGTATCATTTTTCGAGAGGACGGAAGGACGTGCGAGAGACCATTACCCCGTGCAGAGGACGTGTAAGTGGACCCAGCCTGCCGGCTACTACCAGCTCGATTTTCGCCACGAGGTAGGTGGTAGTGTTCGGGGTTCGGTTCGATTGCTGCGAGTGAGTGCGTCGGGGTTGTCGCGTCGTGAGATGCGCGTAGGTCGCGGAGTCGATTAGGGATGATTATATTTGCCGTGAGGCGCGAAAGAAATCGGGTGTAGTGGCGAGAGTTCTCGTGGCGTGCGCGTGAGATTCGGGAGCAGGTCGGAGAGCGGGAGCGGCCATTTTAGGTTCGGTGAACCTAAGTCACAGCCCGGATTGTCGGCAAGCGACGAGCGAATCTAGCCGGTTGTAGCGTGGGCAAATCCTGAGTGTGAAGATTTCCAAGTGGGCGGCGGATGAGCTATTGGTGTCGTTTTAATGTAGGGCGAGTGTGCGAGGGGAACGTGAGGACGAGTTGCGAGCCGCGTGCTGTGCGGAGTATTTGTTCTTGTAGTTGCGGAGTAATTTGTTTTTTTTTTGTAGTTGAGGAGCGCCTGTGGCGCGGAGGAAGGGGGGAGATTTTGTAGCAATAAATCCCCTTGTGAGCTTTTCGTATTAATCGTGTGTTCTCAAATTATTTATTTATCCTTGTCCCTTTGTATTGCACGTAGGGTTTTCGCGAGTTACAGAGAGAACACTCGACGTAGGGAGGGCCCATCCCGGGACACCTTCCTCAGCGGAATCCCCTTTGGAGAGGGTCTCAACAGAGCAGCCGAGGAGAGAGCGACGACACCGAGCCTGCGAGAGACATCATCGTCTGGCGCCTTCCAAAAATAAACCTTGCAGATTGGGTGGAGCCCAAATTATAGAAGCGCGTCTCGGGAGATTGCATAGGTTGGATTACCGGGAAATTTCCGTGAATTTAGTACGTGAGGTCGCGCCGTTAGAATATTGCAGCTAGGATTTCCGAAATTCGACTTAGGCAATTTGCCGCGTTACACTATTTGAAACAGCGCTGCGGAGCGCTTTGAAGCGCATATAGTCTGCGATCGCACCCGATCGCTTGGCCATGCGATAGCATCCACCTCGGTGCCTCATCAAATCGCGGATTTCGCGTGAGATCCACGGTTTCTTTGTGGACGAAATTAAAACTTCACGAAACGGAGCAATGTCATCGAAATCGCTACTTATTCCATTAGAGAGATCGCTTGTAAGCTTGTGAAAATTAAGACTAGAAATAGGTACAGTGAAGTTTAAGGGGACGGGAAAGTTTGTGGTGTTTTGTATATTAAATTCTATCGAATCTGCCGCAAAGGCGCTATTAAAGTGCGGGCTGACGGAATTTAGAAGTCTGTCAGAGTGGATGTACTTCAATGAGAATGTAAAAATATATTTTTGCGAGTGAGATGGGGTAGAAAATTTAAAACTCAAACTAATGATGCCATGCCCCGCGAAGAGCGTTGACAGTGATGTTTGATAAGATAAAACGGCTGCAGAGTCATGTATGATGAAAAAATCTAACCAAGTGTGGGACACATGGTTGTGACTAATGGCGTGATGAGTGGGTTTTAAAGGAATTAAGTGTAGTGAGAGAGTATTGATGAGGTCGTGCATGTGTGGAGAGGCGGCATTGTCGACGCTCATATTATAATTAAAGTCCCCCGTGATAATTACATTAATGTAGGTAGATAAAAGAGAAGACATAGTATTGAAAAACTGGGTAGGCCGCTCGAGGGTGCCTGTAGACAACTGCAAAAAGAAGAGTTTTATTGCCATGGGTGAGCTCCAGGATAAGAAATTCGGGATAATTTGTAAAGAGCGGCTCGGACGATGCTAGTATCTTGACTTGGAAAAAGTCACGCCCTCCGCCAACGCCCCCACCTTCCTTGCCGACTCTGTCGTTACGAAAGAAATTGTAGCCGGATAAGTGAATTACGGCATCGGAGTCAAGGTCGGTGAGGAACGTCTCGGTAGTGGCCAAAATATCGCACGCATTGTCCGTGACATATGATGAGAAGTTCACCAAAATGGAATGAGTGGTGAACTCTTTGGTTCTTAGAAAGTACTACTTGGACTAGGTGGGTCGACAAGTAAGAGATTTGCAGTACAGTGAAATAAACTGTAGAGGGATGCAGAAGGGCAGCCAATATAGGTGAAACAGACTGATAAGTTGTGATTCACCTGTACGCACAGTTGAAAGTAAGAGCTACCACTCTAAAATTTCGCAAGAATTTTTGCAAATCACTTGTCGACCCTAACCTCCAAAAAACGCCAAGTGCGAACGAGATTAAAAACTCACTCGCTTGTTGTGATTTCCATTCAATCAACTGCACCACCGATGGAGGACCTGTTTACAGTATTGTTGCAGCTGTTTTGGTTAACTGGGTGAAATACAGCTTGCAGTTTCGCAGGTGAAAGCAGGAGCAAGGCCAACCGTCAGTGGATCGAGAGAGAGAGAGAGAGAGAGAGAAAGAGAGAGAGAGAGAGAGAGAGAGAGAGAGAGAGAGAGAGAGAGAGAGAGAGAGAGAGAGAG
>UELV01174662.1:0-10817 GCA_900490015.1 Megastigmus stigmatizans | reverse complement strand
GGTTCAGGAAAAAAAGGACAAGAAAAATTTACTCGCAGGGTTTTCAGTCTGTCCAGGTGGTGATCTGTTGGTGTTTAAGCCGGAGCAGCCGCTTGTGTCGGATCCCGTCGAACCAGGTCCACTGGGTCCACTTGTGGTTTCCCCACGGAATTGAAATTTCACTGCCTTCAAGGAGCTGACACACCACCCCTGGTCGTACCGGTGTTGTTTTTGTCTCGGTGGAGTACCCGGGTGTCGACTCCTCCCTCCTCTGTGGGTTGCGACGGCGTTTGGCTCGGCGTGGTATGATGTCGCCGACCAGGGCTATCATCGTCGCTGATCTCCTTGTGGCTGGTCTGAAGCCTGGAGAAGGAGGACGGTGTGGTAACGCGGTCGCGGATGTCGACGCGACGGTCCCCGGGGTTTCGGCGACCGGGGGCCGAACTTCCGGAACGACCATTGTTGGGCGGCACGGCTTTCTCGCACAAGCTTGTGTATCGGTTGATGGCTCCATATCGACTGGTCTCTTTGCGCGCGACGTGGCCGAAATGGCCATCCCACCGTATTTTGCGAATTGCCAAGCGGATTATCTGGACACTCTTTCAAGTCACTCACGTGTATATTGTGTAATATCTTTCCATTGCTCGCTTTAATGTCATATATGACTGGCCATCGTTGTTTGTAAACAGTGTACGGTCCGTCATACTTGGGATCTAGTTTAGCGCTTCGATGCTTTGATTGGTCGGAAAGTGTGTGTGTACGTTTGAGGACTTGAGTGCCGATGTTTGGTTTCCACAGCCTACGACGTAAGTTGTAATAAAGAGCTTGTTTTTGAAAAGCCATAGCCGATTTGACTCGTAGAAATTCGTACGCTTCGTGTAATCGTTTCAGGCGCGCTTCGGTCGGTAGGCGCGTCTTGTCGAGATTATCGAAACCTCTGGGGGGTGGCAGTTCGCGCCCAAAATTTAAGTAGGCGGGAGTGTACCCTGTAGTTTCAGATGCGTATGTGTGTAGGCAAAAGTGAACTCCGGTATATACCTGTCCCATTGTTTATGTTTGTTTCGGGCATATTGTGCGATCATCATCTTGAGAACTCGGTTCGTCCTTTCGACTACATTACATTGAGGCGTGTATGGTGGTATGCGCCGATGTTCGATTTTGCTGTTGTTTAAAAACTCGGTGAATTTCTTGCTTACGAACTGTTTTCCGTTGTCGGTGATCGCTATTTCGGGGCCGCCGTGTCGTAGTACCAAATCTTTAAAGTTTGATGTAACGGCTTTCGCGGTGGCTGTACGTAACGGTCGAGCTTCTACCCATTTCGTAAATTTGTCCTGCATAACTAGTAACGATATGTGGCCATTTGATGACTTTGGGAGTGGACCTGAGAGATCTAAATTTATGCATTTCCAGGGTTGATCGATGTTATGTGCGTGCATCTCCCCCGGTGTTTGTTTTTGATCGATCTTATATTTTTGACACGTTATGCAATTACGGACGTATGCGGTGGCATTTTGAAGCATGCCCGGCCAGTAATAGCGGTACGCTAGACGGGTTAGAGTTTTAGCGATTCCTAGGTGACCGGCTGTTTCGGCACCGTGGTTTTCCTATAGTATTTGTACGCGCATGTCGATCGGGACGCATAGTTTCCAATCCTCTTTGTCGCTAGTATCGTTAAAGTTCAGGCTAGTTATAATGTGTTTGTATAGTCGACCGTTTTTAATCGTTTAGTCCGGCATCTCACGTGGTTTCGTTTGTACTCTATGAATAATTTTCTTGTACCATCTGCATGTTGTTTTCATCTCGGCCACCATTGTTTTCTGTCCCGTGAGTATGTCGGCAATTACATTTTCCGAGGCTTTGCGGTATTTAATATCAAAATCGTATTGTTGTAGTTCGAGTGCCCACCGAGCTAGCCTGCCTGACGGTGATTCGATTCTGTATAGCCATTGTAGTGATTGGTGGTCGGTAATGATGGTAAAGTGGTATCCTTCTAAGTACCCTCTGAGTTTTCGGATTCCCCACACTGCGGCTAGACATTTCAGTTCGGTTACCGTGTAATTTGTTTCTGCATTGTTCTATGTGTGACTTACATAGGCAATCGCACGTTCGGCTCCGTCGATTTCCTGTGCCAAGCATGCGCCAAGTCCGGTTGTGCTGGCGTCGGTTTGGAGAATGAAGGGTTTTGTAAAGTCAGGGCAGGCTAGGATGGGTGTACACCAGGTGTTGTTCAAGTGAATCGAAAGCCTGTTGTTGTTTCTCTCCCCAGTACGATCTTACTGATTTTCTTTGAAGTTCGGCTAGAGGGCTGTTATAGTCGAAACATTTGGGATAAAACGGCGGCACCATGATATTGAGCCGAGGAATCGACGTAATACTTTCAAGTGTGACGGTGGTGCCATCTCGGTCACAGCTTGTACCTTTTGCGGGTCCGTGTGAATCCACACAGAACTTGCATTTTTCGAGATTCACTTTTAGGTTTGCGATGCGTAGTCGGTCAAAAACTAGGTCAAGGTGTTCTAGATGTTAGTCAAAATTTTCGCTGGCGATTACGATGTCATCAAGATAAGCGAATGCAAATTCTTCAAGATCCGGTCCTATAACCATGTCGATGAGCCTTTGAAATGCAGATGGTGCTGAGTGGAAGCCGAAAGGTAGGACGCGAAACTAAAGTAAGCCGCGACCTGGTACGATAAATGCGATGATCGGCTTGCTTTCTTCGGTTAGTTCTACTTGTCAGTACCCGTTTTTTAAGTCTATTGTAGACATGTATTTGGCGCCTTGTAGTTTGTCCATGGTTACGTTGATTTGGGGCAATGGGTATGCATCGCGTTCACATTGTTTGTTGACGCGTCTGTAGTCGATATAGAATCGTGGTTTACCGTTTTTCTTCCATGCGATGACGACGGGTGAGCTCCATGGGCTAAAGGATTTTTCGACGACTTGTTCCTCGAGCGTTTTTCAATGTTTACAGTTTTTCTAGGCTTACACTTTTTACAATTTGTACTATTTTTACAATTTTTCTAGTCTTATAATATTTGGATCTCGAATTTTTGGGCCTTACAATTTTTGAGACTTATAATTTTTTGGGCCTTATATTATTTGGGCCTTGGAAATTTTTTGTTCTCATATTTTTGGGCCTTATACTTTTTTGGGCCCTACATTAGTTGGGCCTTATAATTTTTCTATCTTTATATAATATATTAAAGGGAGTATCGTTTCCGAAGATTTTTAAGTTTTCTTTTGATGTAACTCTTAATAGTGCTACGTATAATTGACCATAACTAAATATTAGAGTTGGTAGATACACTCTAACTTTTTCAAAAGATTGACTTTGCGATCTATTAATCGTTATTGCATATTCTAATTTAATAGGTAATTGGTGCCTTTTAAATTGAAAAGGAAGTTCTTCTTTAGACGTAATTAAATCTATACGAGGTATCAAAACAATATTTCCAATCTTATTACCGCTTATAATTTCCGCACTTATACAGTATTGCATAATGTTTCTTACTATAAATGAGTTCCAATACATAGACCGTCAGTTAAATTAATGTTTCGTAATAGAATTATAATAGCGCCTTCTTTTAATAACAATTTTTGAGGAAGTAAACCATTTGGCGTTAGCAAATTCATGAATTCAATTGAGAGAGTATTTCCTAAATCTATATTATCATCATCATTAGATGAATCAAAACTAATGTATTCTTTTACTTCTCCATCTATTGTTGATAAAATTTAATTGTTTATATTTAAAACATTTATGTTTCTCCGTGCCAAAATTACTTTTTTACGAATATCTTCACCTTTAAATCAATTGTTTTACCAACAATTTCCGTTGTGAAATTTTTCGTGCATAAAACTACTGCAGGAACTTCATTTACTTCATGCATACTTTAATATTTACTATTGCTTTTACCATCTCCAATATTCAATAGCCATTTTTTAAATTCTACTTCATTTTTATTAACTCTCGTATTGCCCTTTAAAGATATATGCTGAAATTTGGTCCATAGCATACTTTTTTTAAATATATTTTCTATAATTGTTTTCTATTGCCTTGTTTTATAATCGGTAATGTTTGTCTAAAGTCACTAGAAATAATCATTACTCTACCTACACAAAATTCTTCATTTTAACAGACATCTTTGGATAACCTATACTGCTTCAAAAGCATGTTTAGATGACATGGTTATTTTATCCCAAATAATAACTTTAATGTCTTTTACCTTTTTTCCGTCATCGGAATTAGGTGTTGCAAGTTTTTTATTAGTTACATTTAATGGCAATATAAAACTGACATGTGATGTTTTCCATTAATTAATAAATTTGCAGCTATCCCTGACCACGCAACTGGTAACACAGGAATGTTTTCTTGATGTATATAACAAATTATTCAATTAAGTAAGTAGCTTTTCCACTTCATATCGGCCCATCAATATATGAAAATTTATCTTCTCTGCTATCGTTATTGCTCAAAAAACTGTTATTCTCGATATGTATTTAGGTATGTGATGAATTACGTGACTCATGTGACAAATGTTGCGATAAATAACGTACTCTCTTACGTGTTTACTTACGTAATTTATCACATGGTTTATCACATGATTCATCACGTGATTCCTCACGTACCTAAATACATATCGAGTATGACCAGCTTAATCACGTGTTTTGTAATGTGATCTGGTACATGCTTTAACATGTGATTTAGCACATGGTTCGGCACGTGACTATACACATGCTTCATCACGTGATTTAGCACATGATTTATCATATGTTTCGATAACATATAGAAATTAAACATTAAGAAATATTTCTTATGTCGACTGTACTCTACTATGAACATATAGAAATATTTTTAGTTATGGACATTGTATTACTTATCCACTTTTGACACGAATATGTATATATCCGACGATGGGGCTCGAACCTGCAACCTTTAGCCAGAGAAGCAGACCACTAACTCCCTGTGCCATTGAACATAATGGTGACATTTTCAAATTTTTCTTACAAGATAAACCTAACATTAACGTTGACCTTTTATATTGTCTTTATCTGTTATTGCTTAAAATATATTATAAACGAAATGCGCATGAAAAAATTAATTAATATGAAAGGATTTTTGTAGAAGTTTATATTTTGTAAATCTTTGTTAAGGTGAATCTGTACGTGTATACTTACCGACATTTGCAGTTTCCTAATCTCCTTCAATTTTTTATATCTTAATATTTGATGCATTGGGCTGTAACACATGCAAGTGTTAACAACATAAAACAAATAAACTTGAGTGTCTCACACCAACGAGGAACCAAGGAGAGAGGGAAGTTGCTAGATGAGACGATCGAAGAGTATAAACACGGCCGAATTCGAATCAAACACGCTCTCTTGTAACTACTCTCTCCACCAAATAAACTCCTCGATATAAGATCATAATCCTTGATTCGTTCACTCTCATCCTACCTTTATAAGCTCTCACGGTTAGTTAATCGGTTATTGCAAACGATAGCGAACCCGTAAGAGTATACAAATATACGAGTGTGATTACTCTCGGCAAATCTAGAAAGCATTGCGTTTTCTGGATAAACCCGTTGTGCTCGCATGGGCACTGCATTTAAGCAAGCTTTGAAAGCATTGCGCTTTCCTAGTGCACCTTAAGTGCAGAGAAAAAGGAAAATAACTCCTTCACGACCCGTTGCGCGGTCTTGAAGGGACTTCTTAAGTACGTATAAGATAATTTTAAGATAGTCTCACGCTGCTAGCCGAGAAAGCATTGCGCTTTCAGGGTGAACTAGCTGCGCTTCATTGTGCCCCTCACGGATAAGGTAGAAAAGTATTACACTTTTTTACCAAACCTCGTAAGTAGAGAGCAAAATATCTATCTACTGTCCACTGCGCGGCAGTAGACATATTTGAATAATTATAAGCTTAAAATATAAGACTCATTTGCAGTGAATCTCGCGGCAAATCTAAAGGGTATTGCGCCTCTTAGATAAACCCGCTACGTTACATGAGGTGTGTTCAAAAGGTACCCGGAATTTTTAAATTTCGTGGGTTTGGAGAGTTCGATTATCAAAATTTTTTTTATTATGTCGGTATACATGCCTCTAAAGTATAATAAAAATCTACAGCTGTATTCATTGCTTATTTTGTCTGTGTGACACTAATGGTTATGAACGCGTTTCATACCCAAACCGTTCGAAAAAATGTCATGATATGAGCCAATCGATATGCCAACTTCATCAGCGACTTTTCTGATTGTGATTCGGCGATCGTTCATAATAATTTCTGTCAATTTTTTCACGTTTTTATCGGTTGTTGATTTGCTGGGGCGTCCGAGGCGTTCGTCATCTTCAACGTCTTCACGGCCATCTTGGAAACGCTTACACCACTCATAAACACTTGTTTTTTTTTCATAGCAGACTCACCATAGGCCTTTTTTAACATTTCACACACTTTGTTACTCTTTATTTCATTTTTTACGCAAAATTGAATACAAATTCTTTGATCCATTTCTTTTAGCAAACGAAAGCCGTGCTCATAAAAATACGTCGAACCTTAGCAGCTGCCACAGAAAAAGTAAACAATGAATATAGCTGTAGATTTTATTATACTTTAGGGGCATGTATACCAACATAATAAAAAAAAAATTTGATAATCGGACTCTCCAAACCCGCGAAATTTAAAAATTCCGGGTATTTTTTTAAAACACCTCGTAAATGCGCCAATTAGTTAAAGGGATTAACATTGAGTTATCCCTCGAACCTAATTGAGTGAGAGGCGAAAGATTGTCCCGCTGCCCATTGCGCGGTAACGGGTAAAATAAAGCAGCTGCAATACCCAGTCTGACCTATACTTCCTCAATCCACTGTAACCAGTACTCGCTCTTGCGGTGACAAAACCATTGCGCGCTTTGTCATTTTCAGAGTGAGGAAATCCTACTTCTACTTATCCGGCCAACTATTTCCCCATTTTGTGAGAAGTAGAAACGCCAAACAGGGAACTTAAACTACGTTAGTCTGGCGATGTAAAGGGGCTATTGCGCGCCTTTTTATCTTCTCAAATGCACTGACGTGATTAGGGGGAAAACACTTTACAAAACGAAAAAAAACTGTTTGTTTTTGAGATTCGTAGCTGGGTCCAGCACACGAATCTTCCTCTTTCTCTAAATCTTCTCGAGATTTAGCGAAAAGAAGAGAGAGTAACTGTAGTACGTTCCAGGTCGTTAATCTAGAGACTAACAAGAATAGCGCTTAACTTTGAAATCAAAGAAATATTGAAAACTGAACGAAATTAGTACAAAATTGTTAATGTCAGAAAACATCCGGATTAACCTTAAGAAATATTTAATTATTTATAAAGTCTTTGATAATAATTGATCTGTCTTAAATTCAATCAAACATTTAATATACGCATTTCATGTATAATATGGGAGCGTTCAACAGAAACCGGTCAGCGGGCGCGCGCAGCGAATTTTTTGCGTAAAAGGCGCTCTCTTCAACTCGCCTATAATCCTTCGTTGAGTGTGATAGAAAAAAAGAAAGCATATATATATCAATAGATTTTTACCTGTTCTTTCTAATAGTACTATTATTTTTACTCTAGAACACTTTCTTCTGGACGGAAATTCAATTTAAATGTTCAGACCATTACAAAAAAAATATATCATTTTTTTTAAAATAAATTTTACCATTCGAAAGTACAAGTCTTAAGCTGCAAAATCCTAAATTTTCAAGTTGGAGAAATAAAGGGTTCAAAAGTAATAAGATTAAAAGGACAGCAGCGAGAAGCCGCACGCGCTCTTCGCGCATGCTCGAGTAAAAAAATTAAGGACAGCAACATTTACATCTATAAAGTCGCGTGTAAGCGCGGCGCGTAGAGCGCATGCTGATGCTCGCTGCTGTCCTTTTAATCTTATTACTTCTTAACCCTCTATTTCTCTAACTTGGAAATTTAGGGTTTTGTAGCTTAACACTTCCGCTTGGTGAAATTTATTTTGAAAAAAAATGATATATTTTTTTGGTAAGGGTCTGTCTATTCAAATTGAATTTCAAACCAGAAAAAAGTATTTTAGAGTAAAAACAATAGCACCATTAGAAAGAGCAGGAAAAAATCTATCGATGTACATGATTTCTTTTTTTCTGACGCACTCAACGAAGGATTATGGGCGAGTTGAAGAGAGCGCCCTTTACGCAAAAAATACGCTGCACGCGCCCGCTGACCGGTTTCCAGTGGACGATTCCCTATATGTTAAACAATATCATATAAAGACAATACAAAAGATTAAAGTTAATGTTAGGTCTACCTTATAAGAAAAAATTGAAGACGTCACCAAGGTCTTCAATGGTGGAGGGAGTTAGTGGTCGGCTTCTCACGCTGAAGGTCGCAAGTTCAAGTCCCATCGTCGGAAGATTTTTTTCAGTTAAATACTAATTTATAATTTAAAGTAACGTTATTCTATAATGATATAATATATATATGTAGATATTCTTATTAAAAATGATTAAGTAATAGAATTTCAATAATTAATAGTATTTCTATATGTTAATAGAATCGCGCGATAAATCATGAGATTAAGCATGTGTTACAGTACGTACCCTACTAACACAAAACGTTGCAACGACGTTGTGACAACGTTCTGCGGTGAAATTGTTGCAATGTTGTGACAACGTGGTGAATGTCCGCTTTTTCCATTGCCTAGACAAGGTTGATGCAACCTTGCTGCAACATCGGGTAAAATACTTACATTCTCTTAGTTGTTTAACCAACGTTGTGTTGAAGTTGTGTAAAAGTTGCGGGATCACCGACTAAGAACATTTATGTCTCGACAATTAGCAAGGTTGGTTTAAGGACTTTGCAACACCGGCAGTACAACGTTGCGTCAACAAACTTTCAGTCAATATGGAAAAAATGTTTATAATTTATAGTGCATCGCATTAAGGAAACACTGAATATTATTATTATTAATATGTCCACACGCTGTACAATATTTTACAAATTAAATCGCACGCTTAAATTTTTTTCCCTTATCTCGGAAGGATTCGCCGCAGAAAGCTTAACCACTACGCTACTACGCAACGCTTGCCGTATAGTACACACTTTTGATTTCGCTCATAAAGGAATCGTAAATCATGTTTTATGAAATGACTATTTTATGAAACAATTTATTATTCTACGATTAAAATATTACAATTATTAAAATGTAAAAGATTTATAAATTATACAAGATAATATCAACATCTAGACAGTGGCAAAATAGGAATTTGCTTTTATGTTGATTTTAACTATATGGGTTATCGCCGAGGTAGAAAATAAATTTTTGTGCAAAAATATAAAAAAAAAATAATTGATTATTGTTAATATAATATATAATTAAGTTACAGCTGTAGCTTAGATCAAGAAGCAGCGGGTAATTATGTTAAACACATATTTAAACAGCTAATTTTACGTGGGTACTCATTTGATTAAATTAGCCTTTTCAAGCCTTTTCAAGCTAGATTAAGCTTCTCCAAGCTTCCCCAAGCCCCTTCAAGCCCCTCCAAGCCCCTCCGGTAACTCAAAATTTATGCACGATCTTCAAGCTTAACTGTGCATGAACTAGCGGTGGCCGTGCTCGCTAAAGCGCTTATTCGTTTTTTGCCGATTAGAGGGTCGAAGTTTCTATTCTCGAAAAAATCTCCTTTTTCTCATATTTTTTTTATACCTTTTATTTCACTCTTTCAAATTGTTATCGATATCGATAGCGTTGCGTAGTAGCGTAGTAATTTAGATTTCTGCGTCGTAACCCAAAGACCGGCGATTCAAATCCCCCCGAGATTATGAAAAAAATTTTAAGCGTACGATTTAATTTGTAAAATATTGTACAGTGTGTGAACACATTGATAATAATAATATTCAGTGTTTCCTTAATGCGATGCACTATAAATTGTGACGAAATGTCACAAGTGTATATTCCGAATACACCGCGCGCATTAGTATGTCCATCCGAACGCTAGGCAGCGAAGGCGTATGGGGTACACGGAGCAGCATATACCGGCTGCTCTCCTACTACCAGAAAAGTATTCCGTACGATACATATAGAACCGCGAGGATTCGACTGGGCAGCATTCGAGAAAGCTAGCTCAGACCATAAGCCGACTAACAAGGGAACATTCCCAACCCTCCGCCTCCAATTTTTCTGAAATTCAGATATGTTGTAGTTTATCGAAAAACAAGTGACACGTGTTTTTTTTTATCGGCGGAAAAAGTGGTTTAGGGGTTGAAAATCACCCTCAAAAGTCACCCCTAAAAACAGTCTCACAGCAATATCTTTGGTTGTAATTAATGTTTCTGGATGAAACAAATTGGGAAAAATTTCTTATAAAAAAGACAACAAAACCATATAGGATTCGTTCTCGGGGGTCGCAACCCCTACGTTGTATAGGGGAAAAGTTATCTTTTTCGAGTTTATTTTTCGTGTAAATAATTACAAAATTGTCATAAAAATATAAAAAAAGGTTTTTCTAATAGATAATGATAAACAAAAATTGACGTATTTCGGTGTTTCTCATTATCTTCTATTAGGTGCACAACTTTGCTTTCGCCGATTTTTTCGAAAATTTGAGGCTTTATTCTGAAAAAGTGATTAGCTGTTTATGATTCAAAGTACTGTCCGTCACTAGCCACTACTTTTTGCCATCTTTCGGGCAATTGTCGGATACCATCTCGAAAAAACGATGCGTCTTTTGAGGCGATCCACAAATCGATCCATTCTTTGACTTCTTCATTAGAATGGAAATGCTGCTCAGCTAGGCCATGTGCCATCGATCGGAACAAATGGTAGTCGGAAGGAGCAATGTCTGGAG
>UELV01174661.1:9981-23427 GCA_900490015.1 Megastigmus stigmatizans | reverse complement strand
TTATCATATATATATATATATATGTGCTTACTTAATGCATACATACAGAGTAGCAAACATCAAAGGTTTACACACTCTAAGGTATATACACAGCACTAACTACGTATAATACAAACCCCTCGTACCCTAAGATTGCTGAGAAAATGCTGCTTTTCATTATGGTCGTACCATATTGCTATTTATAATGCGTTGCAAAGTAGTTATTTTACGAAATAGGTTTATCGTTGCATTTCAGATAACCGTTTATATAAGATTTATAGCGGACTGATGAATATTCAACTAAACTCTATGTATATCATATTAGAAGAGCATTCACAATTTGAATATGAAATTGTAATCAATATTAAAGTTTGGTTTTAAGGTTCATATATACATATTATTCTCCTAAAACGTTAAATATAATACAGTACGGGATTGAATCTGCACTAAAATCCATTATAGTTTTGATTCATCAATCGCTGGACTATTATCGAATACATAATGTCTATAAGTTAAATTAAAGCTGTCGTTTAATTGCCTTTCCGAAATCCGATGAAACCTGTATATTTTGCTTATGCAGAAAACCCAAAAGCCGATAAATTATTCAATTTGCAAAACAAAAAATACGAGATGCAATAACACGAAGTGGTTTATTTAGAGCTTGCATCCTGAAAATCACGAATGTTAGCTTGAATCGTACCACATGAGAAGCTAATTCCCTTAAATTGTATAAATCTGTTTCCTTAATTAAAAGATTATTTTCAAATACTCTCCTCAATTTAGCGAAATTGATTTGACAAAATAAAAGGGATGAATAAAGGGAATTAAGCTGTAAAAAAGTGGAGAGGGTGAGAGAGGGAATGGGAGGGGGCAATAACATAAATTGTATTAATAGTAGGTAATAATAAAATAAATTGTAGGGTATCGCTGTAATGGGCAAGTCATTAAAACTGAAAATTTAATGAACGGCATGTGCTCATTTCGCCAAGAGATGAATGCGCATGCATAAACCGGCTTGCATAAAGCTACGAAAGAGTCAATATTGCGTTATAAATATTCCTCTTTTTTAATTAAATCTTCGGCATTAATTGAATTCGAAAGTTTTTAATGAGCACTAAATTCTCCTCGCACACCCGGACTTGAAGCATTGTACATCTGAAAGCTGCCTCGCCAAGATAACTCGCGGCCACAACTATGTTTACAGCTATGTAAATACAAGCAGCGAACCATCACTACTGTCATTCGTCGAAAGAGTATATATGTAAAAAAGTGCAAGCTGTACAGAAGGAGAATAACAACTCAAGCGCGGCTGTAGCTGCATAAGTAAGAAGACCGTTATACTTGCATTCGAATTTGTATGCACATATTTCAGGCTATCCGTCGAAAAAAAAAAAAAAAAAAGAAAAAAAAATTTTTCACGGCAGCACCGATAAAGCCGCAACTTCTTCAGGTCAGCATTGTGCCCGCCGGAAGAAAAAGAAACGGTTGCATGCACAATCGAATAATGACATTCAATAAGACGAAATCTAACAAAGTCTTTGACGAACGCACACACACACACACTCGATGGCTCTTTCGAGTGCCAATCAAGGGTAGAGCGAAAAAGTCGAGTAGCAGGCGCCCCAACCGCCGTCGACTACGACACGATAACGAGAGAGCGAAGCTACTGTGCTGCGAAGGGAAAAATAAAAGAGAAGCAAAGAGAGAAAAGTGTCTTGGGGCATAGAGTCGTTGGTAGAGGGGGAGGGACTACTGGCTTTGTAATTAATACAAATCCCTGGCATTTCGGCCCCGCTCGAAACGAGCCTAAGAGGATTACGCGTCGCAATGTAAACGTAAGCTAGGAATAGCTGCATCGCATCCGCGTCGCGTACTATGCCGGGGGGTACGCGGTAATTTATCTCCTACCTCTCACTCTCTCGTTCTAACAGCTTCTCCATATTACATGCACAACAGCAATTACTTTGCTGTTTAAATCTATTTTCCATTTGTTTACCCTGTCCTCGATCGTTACACTTTTATTGAGCCATAAAAATCCACCCGCGGAAGCTGCTCCTCGACTATCCTATATTTATACCGTCTCGGTATTGTAGATGGCTAATTAAATTCGTTGGGCACCAGCCGGAGCGCTAATTTATTCGCATCGCTGTAAGTGTATGTGTGTGTGTGTGTATGTGTTTGTGTAATTAATACGCTATAAATATGCATAAAAGTTGATGATCAAGTTAAGTGGATGTAATTGCGCTTATCAAAGACTCGAGGACGTCTGACTGCTTTATTGGCGGTAATTGGCGTTTTATCGAGTTGTTATTACTGAATTTTCGACGGAAAGACTCGTTTCTTCTCAACTTGCTAACCATATAGTCTGACTTATCGTGAATTGTTGAAAAGTGTGCATGTGTCAGTTTCAATTTGATCTGGCCAATCACGATAACAATGTTTTTTTTTTCTAATAGAAAACAATTGATATATTCATCAATGTTTTTACTGTATACTTTCATTCGATGGCGTGTTATTTATATTTGCAGGAAAATGATTTGACAGTTAATCTGATACCAATTTTATTAGTAACAGATTTCTTGTTATAATACTGGTAAAAGGGTAAATACACGTTTCTATTTGAACTATACGCATAATATTTTCATTTATTGTTCTGGGTTAAAAAAAATCATACTTCAATGTAGATTTAACTCTTTATTTTTTTACATTTTATGAAATGTAAATATTTTTTTTTTCACGCCTAAATGTTCGTTCAAATGCTTGCTTGTTTCAAACTAACAATAAAGCCTTCGTATGCAGGTTTATACCTCTGTTTACATTTGTAAATCCAATAAAAATTGAAATTCAACTATATAATATGCAGTAATCAGTAGACGTTTTATATCGACATTTAACATAAGTTCTCTTTTATGCAGTTTCATTTATTGATGAAGTAGTAAATGTGCAATATTTAATTGAAAGAAGAAAGTTTTAATAAATGCGCAGGAGATTAAAAAACTTTAATTAGTTCGCAACAAAGATTTATTCACTTAAAAGCTATTTCTTTTTCTTTTAGTCCATGACGAGCTTAATGTATCTTTCCAATAATTAAAAAAAGGAGAAATCTATACCCGCCCTTTCATTTTAACTATTGTAAATAAATTTATTCCACTTTTAACTGCTACATTAATAGGACAAAAAGGTATAAGATTTAAAAATGTGTATACTTTATTATATACAAGCATTCAAATAGATGTCAGTCTCCGCTTTCATCTTGTGCCTTTGATGCATATGAAAAATCTTCACCTTTTTATTTATGACATGCGTCGATTTATTCGCGTTCCCGGGGATGCATATCATGTTACGCGAACATTTAGTATACCTATAATAAAGTAAAAACTCACCGGCAAACACAATATCATAAAAATAGAGAAGTCGGCGATAAAAACAGCCGCGCGCGCGCGCATACGCAAAACATTGCAATAACTACTTTCTGCGGGCGCAATATTTTCCGCGGATATATCCATCTTCTTTTCTCTATACCCGTCTCTCTTCTATATACACGTATATATTATATACCCTCAGAACGCAAATACAGTGCAAAATCCTGAAAAAAGATACGATAAATCAAACGCAGCTAGTCATTTTTTTGTTGTTGTTTCGACTAAGCATACACCACGTGCTTCCACAACGAGAAAAATAACTAATGGGTGGACGGGGGCATATGTACAATGACGTGTGGCCTGTGCTTGCACGATGAAAGCTTATTAAACGGTATAAAAAGCTCTTCTCCGCAAACAATTCGAATCAGAAAATAGTAAGTGCACGGAAAACAGTTTATAATATCACCTACACTCTTGCTTTCGACTCTAAGAAGAAACTACGAAGTTTTGTTCGTTTGTTTTCTTTTTATTTTCAATGAAACCGTTTCCTTTCCGAGGGAAACAATGGCTTTTTCACTGATGAATATATTTTTATCAGGCTGAGAGATAAGTATAATTTTGGTAGATTTACGAATCAATAGTTAACAAATACACTAGCTTTCATAAATACATATTGCATTTTCAATGCATGTTTCTTTGCAACTATGTAAAGGAACGATGTCCGCCATAGTTTGTTTCATTTGCCTGTGATAACAGATAATACTTTTTATAAAAAAAGTATTTACAGAGCCTTAACCTTCGATATGGATAGCTAAGTAATGAATAAATATGAACTTCATCAAAAAATAAGTTGTATAAATCCACCTTGTTAAGATCAATTTTCTATATGCACGATAACAATTTTTTTTAAATAATAATAATTTAATAAGACGCACATCTATGAGTTTAGATTGTTATAATAAAAGTGCACATCCAATAAGCTGGTAACAATGTGTTATACGTAGAAATATATATTTTTACGTTCGTTATTTAAATAAATCTAACTATACTTGTCTGAGATTTTTCTCTATAAAAACTTCTTCTCATGCGTTATACTAAGAAATTAAAAAAAAAATATTACATCCTTATGTCATTATTCTAAGGAATTAAAATTTTATTTCTATTCTGGACGTAAAATTTTTATATATTTTTATATAAAAGAGTGTGCGTGCTCGAATAAAAATAAAAAAAGTATATAAAGTTAACATAAATATTAGTCTACGAATGACAATTGTTCTATTTATTATTAGTAAAAGTACCTCGGGGTATTCGAAAGAATTTCATTTTAAATTTTGATATTTTTCCACAATTTCATTGTATAACTTTCTTATATCGTAGGTTTTACTCTTGTATACTCATTTCGTAGGGTTTCTTGACAGATATCAATATGAGTCTAAAATTCTATCAAGTTTCTGCTGGATGTTGATCGATAAATTCTTTCCTTATTTTAAAAGTTATAACCCTCCGATCCGTATAAAAAGAATTCCACGTATACCTAAGAATCTTTACGAACAAATGCCGAAAATACTCATTTTGTTAGAACTTGTAAACGCCGAAAATATTCATTTTGTTAGAACTTGCAAACGCCGAAAATACTCATTTTGTAAAAAGTAACAAACGAAGCAAATCCTTATTTTGTAAAGCGTAACAAACGTCGAAAACACTGATTTTGTAAAAAAGTAACAACCGCCGAAATACTCGTTTTGTATAAAGTAACAAAGGCCAAAAATACGCATTTCGAAAAAAGTAATATTCATACATCAGCGCAATCCTTTTTGCTCGCCTTTTTGCGTACAAGCATATACTCGAGGAAAATGCTCTTTCGAAAGCCCTTCAAAACCTGGGAATTCCGCAACTACAGGCCACACAACTATAACGCGCTATTTATCACGCATTTTATTCAGACTAATTTCCCCAGCTTCATACGCAGCCGCGCGTGAATCTAGATAAAGTAATTATAGCTGGCTTTTTAATATAAAACAAAAAAAAAAACGTAACCACTCGAACTCACAAAAATATTTCATTAAAGGCCTGAAAGCGCGTTTAGAAATCGCTCGTAATTACACTTCTTTTCAAAGTACACGCGGCAGCATAGGTACGAGATTAGCTTCAATATCAACGCAAAAGAGGAAGTAAGCCGAAAAATATATATTTCGAGATCCAATAGCGGACAGAGAACCCCACGGGATTCCCGTTCTTCATTTTGAGCTCATTATTCAGATTTCCCGAATATATATATCCTCCTTTCCTTTCGCGTCCTACCCTCCGCGTCTATATACACACATCCATTTCCCATCTTTCTCCCCTCGCGTTCCACCTCTCTCTCTCACTCTCTTTCTCTCTCTTCCCACCTTGTTTTTTCGAAAGCGCGCACGCTTCGTTCTATCGCTTTTTTGTGGCGCGAGCACGAAAGGTAGCGGTAACTAATTGCTTCGATGCTCTCTCTCTCTCTCTCTCTCTCTCTCTCCCCCTCAGCTCGAATCCTATCCCTAGCTCATCCCTCCCTCTCGTGTCCTCTAGTCCTCGCTCGAGTTGCCGGAGGGGGATGAGGTACGTGGAGCGGTGCTCGTTCGCGCGCGCGGTTAATCCAAATCCTCGAGTGCGGACCAGTGAAATCGTCGGCTACCCTAGGCGTGTCTTCCTCTCTCTCTCTCTCTCTCTCTCTCTCTCTCTCTCTCTCTCTCTCTCTCTCTCTCTCTCTCTCTCTCTTCATTCCACTTTGTCGTTATTGCGCAATCGCTACAGGACACGCTTTACATTCACGATTTCCTTGGCGTGCGCTAATGATAGGGAAGTGGATGGCGTGTCAACGATGAATTCATAAAACGTCTTAAAAGCTCTTGCGATCGAGTAAGCTCACGGGATAAATCGACGATTCGGTTGCTGCTGGGAGAGGAAGTTGGGGAGAGTGGGAGAGGCGGCTGCTGCTGCTGTAGCTTCTGCGCGAGAGCGAATGTTTTATGGACCGTGTACGAGAGAAAAAGAGAGAGAGTAAGCACGCGCCCCAGTCACGAAAATAACGGCGCGACAAGACAGACACGACTAATGGAGTGCTTTAATTATTGTGCGCGGAGCGAGAAGGAGGCATGTAACAAATTTTTTTCCCTTCTCCGCTATACTATATAGACTTTCTCTCCACTGCTTTTCTCTCTGATTGTCTCGTCCTTTTTCCCGTTTCTTTGCTCGCGCTTGGGTCGACGCTTTTTTTCTTTTACGATCCGTACCAAATGCGAATTTCTTCGGCGATCCGCAAATGGACTGTAAACCATGGGTGAGAAAACTTTCCGAGCTAATATTAACAGAGGTTATAGTGGTCGGAGTAATATAATGGATTAAACAGCTGCCAGTTCCTGTATAGGGCGGGGAAGGGTTCGCGTTAAAATTCCAGGCATGTGGCTGGAAATGGATTGTGGGAACAGCTGGAGTTTCAAATGTTTCGATATATACCAGTGATTCTATAATTTAGCGATAATTTTAGTTGTACTAATGTACCTAAGGATTACTCTTGGAATCGACTTGTTCGATAGGATGTTCCTTCCCACAATGATAGCACACAATTGCTATAATTCAATATTTTAGACTATTCGTTTACTTACGATGTCCACATTTTATTATTAATAGTGGCGTATTTTATTGATTCGATAATATTGTTAAATAATTTTATATGATTTTGCATGGATCCAATTAAATTAATTTGTTTGTAAGCTAATGCAACTCGTTAATTGATAATTCTTATGATATCATTGAATCTACTAGTTATTTCGAAAGCTATTAATAAATATTTGAATAGCGATGTAGGTTACATATTATTTTAAATAAAGTGAGATTTATTGATCGTTTGCATTCTCATGTTTGAAATTGAAACAATAGTTAATTAATACATTCGGAGTACTAAAATATAATTATAAGTTTTTTATGTGACACTTTTAAAATTTTAAATTCAAGTTTTAATTTTGTGTAGAATAGAACAAAAAAGATCTAATTTTGATTACGGAGAAAATTATATTACAATATCGTTACATATAAGAGTAACTTCGTTGTTTAATTATTGATTGTTAATATGTAGAATAGTAATTCTTTTCGGTAAGGCATGTCTTTGGTGGAAATCGAATGAATACAAAATTTTATTTTTAATGATAGATTATTACTGATAAAGTATACAGTGATCGATTACATATACGATTAATATTGAAACCATTCTACTTTTATTCACGAAATTGCAACGATTTTTTAATGATGAATAATTTTAGTCCTCATTTCGCATACGTAATTATTATAATGGAGTGATTTTAAAGTATGAAAATTTTACCATTTAATTTACTACTATCCAACAAAGTTCTGAACATGAATAATAAATTATTCTATTTTGCGATTCATTGTATTTTTTCAAATAAAATATAAAAAAATATGGCGTTTATTACAAAGCTATTATATATATATATTTAATTTTCTGATAAGTGCAATTTTAAATTCTATATAAAAGAAATTAAATAAATGAAGCTAAAAATATGCACCATAATTAACTATACTTCAACATTTTATACCCATTCATTAAAGTATATAACTGTATATACACGTGCACAAAATCGAGCATTAATTAAAACTTTATACCGCATCAGATAAATTACAAGAAAATATATCATAATAACAAGAATAACAAGTAACAAGTACACCGCACATAATAACGATCATGACTATCCTTTCAACGGCTTATTTCTTGCAGCTTAATTTAGTAACTAAAAGAAAATCTTTAACGATAATAAACATAATGAAAAGTTCACAAAGTGGGCAAGGTAAAGTGCGTATATACATCAGCATAACGGTTGAACCTAACCGTATAGCCTGACTTTTACTACAAATTGTAAAAACGTTAATAATGTTGCAAATTAATGAAAAAACTTTCTTCAACGCTACGACGCCGCAAGTCGCCTCACGTATAAAGATGCAGCGGCGAGCACAGCAACATCCTCACCGAGACTTTGTCACCTTGCAGCTTTCGGCTAAACGAAACAAACGCAGGCTTGACCAAGCTGCCAAGGCAGGCATTGGCTCGGACAAGCCAATGCCTGCCCGAGAACTGCATATACATACATATTTCGTGAGCCGTTTACTCCCTTTCTCTCTCATGGTACCTCTCATCATTCTCCTGTTTATTCTCTCCCTCTCTCATTCTCTCTTTCTCTCGACTTTATTTCCTCATCTCTTTTTGTTTATGCCTCGCATAACCGCGTTTCATTTTCGGGACAATGACATTCCAGGAATGACGGACGTGACCTTTTTCGCCCTTAAATAGAAGCAATTAATTTTAAATTACTGCCACTCATTTTTCTGGTCAAATTGCTTAATTTACGATTGTACTCGACACACTAGGCTCGAGAGAGCGCGTAGCCGATTTTTGCGTATTAATGGAAATATTATCTTTTCATTAAATAAAAATGCCACTCTTTTTTGTTTGCGCTGAAAAATTCATTGCTCTTCCCCTGTCCATGTCGTTTTAACCTACTTTCCTGCTGCATTATATAAAAGGATGCATTATATAGTGAATTATGCATTTCAAAAATTATACTCGAACTTTCAACACTTGACTTAGTCAAAAGAGATCCTGGAGAAAATTATTAGTTCGCTTATTTATTTATCTATTTTTATTAAATAATGAAACTATTTATTAAGTAATGAATTGCATTTTATGCAAACAATTTGATAGGGACGTCTATACTATAAAAGTAAAATCGGATAAAATATTTAACAAATAAACGAATGACTAATTGCATTTTCGCGAATGCATTTACATTTTCATTTTCTTTTTCGATTTCGTTGTTATTGATGTTATTATATAACACCGGTAAGGGGGAAACTTGATTTTCTCCAGTGTCTCTTCTAAATTTTCTCTATGCATAAAAAACTGACCGGAGAACCTCAAATTGGGTCAACATATTAAGAATACTGTTATTAGGCTAAAGCATCAATATTCCATAACAGTTTAGCAAATACCGAAGCAATAATATTTGGATTTAACAGTTTAATTAGATATATAATTTGACTCAAATAATTAATAAACGAAGCAACTTTAAATAACTGAAGATTTCATAGACTTCGACCAAAAATTATAACGTATTTTATTGCTTTAAGCTAAATCGGTAAGAAAAAATTATGCCCAGTCACTTACATCACACAAAAACATTAAATTCAAAAAATATTTAACTCTATTCGCCGAAGAGAGCATTAAGAAAATGAAAATGGAATTCGGTCAGCTTATAAATTATGTTGCAGTAGATGCATGCTGAGTGTGGCAAGACATCAATCGTAATCAAATTTTCATTACTACACCATTTCTGTAATTTCCCATGAGTTAGAAAGATCAGAATTTATTTTTTAAATGTTTCTGTACATTTTAAACAATAGTATAATAGAGGGTTTTTCTATGTTTTTATAACAAAAAATCTAGGTTCCTACAATTGGCATCAAAATTGGTTTAGGAAGAAGAGCATGTCATAAACTGGTCTGCACTTGTGACATAAGCTTTGTTTTACAATGTCTTCCCGTTAGGTCCTTTCAAACAAAATTTAAATCAAGCAAGAAGCATATCTGTATATATGTAACCTATAGATATAATTTTTCATGTAAGATTCTCAAATTTTTTTGAATCTTTCAAATTTATTCAGATAGATTTAAGGGGTGTACAGTGTGCAAACATTTTGTGTATTATAATCAATTTTCGATTTATAAAATTTTGTCAAGCTAAAAGGTTGATACTATTTACCAAGTATATATCAATAAATAATTCGTCAATAGATCTAATCCAATTTTAAAAAATGACCCTATCGAGTAAAGTAACGAATGTGCTGTGAATTCCTCGGAACGTACAATCATTCGGCAGAAATAAAGTTTTGTAAATGCCAGCTGCAACAACAACAACAGCAGCAGCAACGTCAGCGCTGTCTTGAAGTGCTGCACTCTTAAAAGAGACCACGGACATTAATGTCACACTCACAAGAATGAGAACCGACAAGATCTTCATCGTATAATACCCATCCGAGATTAAAGTTTTCACTCCGAAAAATTTAGAGCGACATTAAAACCTCCGTCCGAGGCCATCAATGCGCTGCTCGCGTCAATTCGACTAAAACTAACAAATAGCAACCGCGCGGACATCGATATCAATTCACAAACAAACAGATAAAATCGGGGACTTCTCACTTTTCAAAGTCAACAAGAGACCACTTGGACAAAACAAACTTTGCAACAAAAAGAAAAGACAATACTAAATTTGTCGAAACTATAGATATATACGTATTTTCAGATACGGTAAGCAAATTCGATTCCCGTTACATCATCACCAAAGCCACAAATTTCATTCGGAACCCAAATGAAAAATCACATTAAAACTGGTACAAAAGCATATACATGTATAGAGTGGCTAAACGAGCTACACTAGAGGCCATTGTTAGCCGCGTCCAACAATGCAAAGTGAGGAGCCCCACCGTCGGGCAAATAAAAGCACACTGCAAAGAGGGAAGTAGGAGAGATATATCTAAAAGAGACTGGATAAATTCACCTTGAGCCGAGCTGTTATCAAGGACCGACAGGAGGGCGACGAACAATTGAACCAGCATTGTCTCTCTGTCTCGCCTGAAGATGCAGTCGCACACTTTAGAATCACAGTCACGAGTATTCCATCACTCCGCACAACAACAACAACAACACCACCGTCGTCCTTCTCTCTCCTCTCTCTCTCTCTCTCTCTCTCTCTCTCTCTCTCTATCTCTCAACAACAACAACAACAACAACAACGTAACCCGCTGCACTATCCTATATAGGAAACACCGGTTATTCACACAGTTGAGTCGTATGAAGGGCTCGGTGGCCAATCAGCATTCGTTAGCACCAGAACTGTAACGATTAACATAATCGCACTGCGGAGAATCGCGCAGCTATTAAATAACTTCGGCCGGCCAGTGCTGCGTTATTACGAGCTGGTGCTGATGCTGCTGCTGCATGCCGCTACTGCCGCCGCCGGCGTTAGCTGCTGGAGCTTGGCAAGGGGATAACGACGATGACGGCGATGATGATGATGATGACGTGGTGGACGCCGATGCTGCTTCTGCTGCTGCTCCTCCTGCTGGGCCCGCATCGAGTCTGCGCCTGAATTTTCGGGCATATCTTGGGGGGAGACTAGCGCTCGGCCACGCAGAACTCGCGTATGCACGTATTAAGTCTGCGTGTCAATGTATATAGTCGGTTGTCGCTTTGCATATATGTATATTTATATATATACATATCCGCGTGTGTATGCGTGTGAGCTCTCGTCCCGTCACTGTAGGGTTCACTGGGCACACGGCTATAAACTTTTAACACGCCTCAGCGGCAGCGCATTTTCCACCACCACCGCCGCTGTGCTCTCACTGCCACGCGGTTATAAATAACCCTTGCAACATGTGTAATGCGCACCTATCGGCACTGTTTTTTTTTTCTCTCTCTCTCCTTTTTTTTTTATTATCATCAATCACCCCGATCACTGACCCCCTCTACATCTTGTATACAGAGCGCTCCAGTCGCTCGAACGCAATTTCACAGTCACTTTTTTTTTTAACTTAGTTCACCGCAACCACTCGATCAGCCGCGGCGTAATTCGGCTACACTCGATTATACGTTTCGGCCTGCTCGCGCGGTGTGCGAGATCGCGTTGCGCGCGAGCCGATGTAAAAGCGTGGGGGGCCGATCGCCGGCTGTACACGCAGGGACAGGGAAAAAGACACTACACGAGAGAGATCGGAGAGGAGGACGTGTAGCGAGCCCTGGCTCGGCGCGGCGTGAAATGACACTGCGGCTACTACCACCCTCGACTCGGCTGGTCTCTCGCGCGCGCACACAAGGAGCTTGCGCGCCACTCGCAACCCCCACTAGAGGGGAGGGAAGAGCAGAGCGAGAGAGAGAGAGAGAGAGAGTGAGAGAGTGCGGTGGTGGTGGTGGTGGTGATGCTGCTGCTGCTGCTACCTACCGCGATTTCTGCAGCGCAGCAGTGAGGCCGAGGGCATATAACGTCGTGTAAACGGCTCCATTCACGTGCCCGCGCGCCGACGCTCTCTCTCTCTCTCTCTCTCTCACTCTCTCTCCCTCTCTCTCTCTCTTTCTCTTTGTGGTCATGCGAAATATTTCGGAGTTTCTTTTTAGAAAGAGAGAGAGAGAGAGAGAGAGAGAATACACTTGACACGTTTTTTTTGCGAGCCGAGAGTCGAAGTTTTAAGTTGTTTTTTTTTCGTGCGTAGGAGCGGGGATTTTTTTTTTTTTTTATTGTGGACGAGTTTTTAGTGGGTCGATAGAGAGAGTTGAGACCCGAGATTGATGTTGAGCATGACTTGTTTCAGTATTATATATGGATTTCAGATGATGTCGTGTTGCTGCCCTACCGTCATCGCGCGCAGCGCGCGTGTGTCCATTTGTGTGTAAGGTCGCGCGAGGATTTTAAAGTCGACGTGCTTTTCAACTGAAGTGCTGATACTCGATCTGATGTTTTTTCGGCTCGCTTTTTCGGGCTGATGCGTGTAGCTGCCAGAATTCAAGTATTCGATAAGCACTTAGCTTCCTTAAACTTAATTATTTGTTCCAATACACATGTGATATATAATTAATAAATTGGCTATAAATAAATCCTATATTAATATCCTCAATAATTAAAATAATTATTATAACAATATATTATAACAATAAATTAATAATTATTATAACAATAAATTAACCTACAAAAATACATTTTTAAGAATACTATAATAACTACTAAAGAAATTTTAGTGCAAACTATTGCAAATAGTATAAGTAATTGCAATAGTATAAGTAACTGCAAATTCTTTTAAACGTATATTGTAAACTTTTGTAAACTTCATTTATAAAAGAAGTATAAACTTTTTAACATTAAAAAAGGTATTATTAAACCTTGAAAAAGTAATAAAAAAAAAATTAAATCTAATTAAAGACGGTAATTTTTAAAACTTATTATTAATGCATCAGAGAATCTGTGTACAATGTTTCAAAAATTTATCTCTTGTAGATTTTTTTTTACGAGCAATTT
>UELV01174660.1:0-16292 GCA_900490015.1 Megastigmus stigmatizans | reverse complement strand
AAAAAAAAAAAAAAAAATGAAATTCGGATGTACGTAGCTCGCGAAATTTTAAAAGTCACCTTACTTTTTGAACACCCCTCGTAGATGCCTATGCCACTACCCTCCTTGTCCAGTCTATCATGTCGGAAAAAAAGAGCAGCCAGGCAGATGTAATACAGAGTCATCATCAAGCTCTGTTAAAAATGTTTCCGTCACGGCTAAAACATCGATGGGGTGAATAGAAAAATAGGCTTCGATTAAAGAAAAGTGTGTTTTTAGTCGATTGAAGTTTGTGTGAGAGACAGTGATGTGGTGAGAAGAAAAAGTGGCGTTATTTGTGCCGTGAAGCGGCGATGAATTTAAAGAAAAAGAAGAGGAAGAAGAAGAAGAGGGCCGACCCTGAAGCCTTCAAGTGTTGCGGGGCGCAGGCTGCAGTGCATTTAAGTCAGCCTGAGCAAAAATCGGGACAAGCGGGCTCGTCGACGTGGCACGCATGCAAACGACCAAGTCACGCACGGGCGGCCTGGCATAATTTAGGCGCTTCTGCGCATCTAGAGCCTGTTTAAATAGATCATGTACGCCCTTTGGCCAAAGAGCACAGAAAAAGAGATGCGCAGCACCGCCGCTGCCTAAAATCAAGTCGCATGTACTCCTTCAGTCTGGCTGAGCGCGAGATTAGCAGGTCACGGTTTTGGGACGACGAGAGTCCAATGACGATAGCTCTGGTGTTTGATTGAGAGGCAGGGAGCAAAGGCACAACAGCTGCTCCAGATGACGAGGAGGAGCTCAAGCCGCGAGCTCTATCGCTTCCAGATAGCCACTCTCTGATGTCCGATACAGAGCTGGCAAGAAGGGGCGATCCGATAGCCATCAGCACGCGTTGAAAGATGGCGAGGTTGTCCAGAGCGGCATTGCAGGGGATTCCCGAGAGAGGAACCTCGCATGTGTCGGTCTCCTTTATTTTTTGTCGACCAGTGCCTCCGAGCGCAGAAGTCGCGCTTTCAACAGCCTCAACCCGACACTCGATCGAGGCGACCGCCGCCCGCGACTCGGCGAGCACGGAGTCAAGCTCAGTCCGGAGCGACGAGAGACTCGCTTTTATGCCTTCAATGTCGGTTCGGAGTGCAGAGAATTCTGCGGGGTGTGCAGTAAATTCATTTTTACTGCATTTACTGTAAATTCATTTTTATTTCATTTTTACTCGTCCATTGTCGCGGCAGTGTTGTTTGGCGAGCACAGGGAAATTGAAGAGTCACTGGAGCAATATGGGCTAGAATAGCACCTAAGTTGTTTCGAGATCTGCTCGAGTGATGGCGAAATTGGAGAGGCTTGTCGCTTGAAGGGCGCGGGATTTTTGTTGATATATGTATAGATATATATATAATATATATAAATATATATACACTCAGACGCAGAGAGTATGTATGAGAAATTTGAATTGTCGCGGGCTTACTGTATACAGTAGCCGATATATACAGTAGCCGACAACAACGTAACTGCGTGCGACTTACAGAGTGTTTTCGGATCGTAGGTCATTACTGTACTCAGAAGATTTTACGTGTATGCGGACTTGACCCTAGTCTCTCAGGAATGTAAGTCGCACGTGCTCGTCGATTATTCTTATATCCGATTACATCGGTAATTTTGTAATAACTTTTACGATGTTTTATTAAACATTAATAAACACGATATTAAGGAGATAAATTTATTATTGTTATTTATGTAACAAGTATGTTTATTAAACAAATAAAAACCTAATAAAGGTTATGGGCCCAGAGCACGTGGTTACAAGTGACCGTGAATAAATAAAATTGAGTGAAGTGATAAAACAAAAAAACTAAAATGGAAGTGAATAATTCTTCACCCTTTTTGAATTTCCCGAAATTAAATTCAGATAATTATCATAGCTGGGAACTTGATATGAAAGTACTTTTGATTGACCGAGGATCATGGGAATTCGTCGACGGCACTGCGGAGGCTCTAGGTACAGATGCGACAACTGCTCAAAGATTTGATTATAGGAGAAGAAAAGAAAGGGCCTATACAACAATATATCAAGGTATTGAGAGACAATTCCAACCGTTAATATCCAATACATTACATGGACAAGAAGCATGGGAGATTTTAAAAGAGAATTTTGAGCCAAAATCTCGAGCACGAATTGCTGGTCTTGTAGACGAGTTTTACGATATGAAGTTTAATGCAGGTGAGGAAACCATTGGTATATACTGTAAAAGAGTAAGTGAAAAAGCTTCATTGATTAAAGATGCTGGCTTCGAAATACCGGATATGCTAAAATGCTTTCGGTTGATAAGAAAATTGCCGGTAGACTACGATAATTTAGTTCAGACCTTATATAGGTTAGAGGACGATAAATTTAAATTCAAAGATATTGAAAAACATTTAATAACTGAGGAGGGCAGAATTAGACAAAAACGAAAAGATGACGGTTTGGAAAATGTAATAGATGCATATTTTACATCAGGAAATAAAAATGTGAAGAACAATAGAGTTGACATAAAAAGCAATAGAACAGATATTAAAGATGAAGCTACAAATAATAAAGATCAACGGTATCAGAGAAACTACAAGGATGTAGTGTGTAATTTTTGTAAAAAGACCGGTCACATAAAGAAATATTGCTACGCACTAAAGCGAAAAGAAGAAAATAAAAGAAGCTCTAATAATAACGATAATAATTGTGCTAAAGCTTTTTATACAGAAGATACTATTAACGTTTTAAAACAGAAAAATAATTATGAAGTATAGTTAAACGATGCGATAAACGATAGATTTGATGAATGGATTATAGATAGTGGAGCAACATCTCATTTTTGTAAAGAAAAGTTGCTTTTTCAAAATTTTGTTGAATTACCATGCACAGAAGTTTTAATAGGAGATAAAAATGCGATATCTCATGTGCTTGGAAAAGGTGATATAAAACTTTTTTTAAAAGAAGATTCAAAATTTATTGAAGTAAAATTAAAAAATGTATTATATGCTCCAAACATGAGGAGAAATTTAATCAGTGGAGCGTGTATGGACATCGCAGGTTTTTACATTAAATGGAAAAATAACAAGATGGAGATATACAATGAAAGAAACGAATATTACTTTCCAGCTCATAGAAAAGAACGTTTTTATGTAATTAATACCTATAAAAGAAATAATGACGAAGTGCACAACGCTCAAAATAACTCAAGAACAAACATGGATATAATAAAAATGCATAGGAGGTTTTGCCACGTAAATATGAACAGCATCAATCAAATGGAAAAGAAAGGCATAATCAGAGGCATGGAGAAGATAAATAATGAAATAGGTACGTGTGATGTTTGTCAAATTAGTAAAGCGACTCGCTCATATTTTAAAGCAATACCTACGATAATGTCAAATAGTATATTAGAGAGAGTCTATATGGATGTATGGGAACCATCTCCAGTCACGTCAGTAGGTGGCAGTAACTATTTTTTATCGATAATAGATGATTTTTCGCGGAAAGCGTTCGTTTACACAATGCAAAGAAAGTCTGAGGTGTTTGAATTCTTCAAGATTTTTGTCAATGAAGTAGAAAGACAACGCGATCATAAAGTCAAGATTATTCGTACCGACAATGGTATGGAATTTTGCCATAAAGAATTTGAAATATTTTTACAAGAAAGAGGAATAAAAATAGAGAGGACATCAACGTACACACCCGAGCAAAATGGAGTCACGGAAAGGTTTAACCGCACTGCAATAGAAGGCGTTAGATCGATGTTACAGGACAGTGGTTTACAACCAAGATTTTGGGCAGAAGCATTACATACCTTCGTACATGTCATGAATAGGTGCACTCATAAACTCTTAAAAGATTCTACACCAGACGAGAAATGGTGGGGGAACAAACCTTCAGTTCAACACCTACGAATTTTCGGATCGCTCGCGTATATGTACACACCGAAATCTAAAAGAAACAAGTTGCAAGCAAATGCTGAATTGGAAATTCTAGTCGGATACGCAACGAAAACTAAAGGATATCGAGTATGGTTGCCAAAATTAAAGAGAGTTACAGAATCTATATATGTTAAGATAGAGGAACACAAAAACGGAGTAGATAAATTATTCGGAAGTGATGCAGCAAATAAAAACAATAACTATAATATATTATTAAATTTGATTATGAAGAGTTATTGGAAAATAAAGATATAGCCGATATGCAGACCGAGAATACCACAGAACAAGATAGTCAAAATTATGGTTTAAAGGAGATATATCGGAGTGGCGAAGAACCGAGAAACCAAGAAAATCAGAAAAACGGATCGATGTTTATTATTACACTCCCGGTGATAATATCCGAATGCGATCAATTAATGATATTAAAAAATATTGTGAACAAAATAGTTTTAATTGTAATCCTGATTATTTTTGTTTTAGTCATACAGACTCAGAGGTAAGCCTTAAAGAAAACATCAATGATGATGTAGAGTTTGAATCGAATGAAGCAAAAACAGTTCATAAAGAAGAAGTTCTTTTTATCAACATCCCAAAAACTTTTGATGAAAGCCAATTATCGCCAGAAAAAAGTAATTGGGATAAAGCGATACGTGAAGAGGTCGACATAATGAAATCTAGAGATGTATGGACTCTTGTTGATTCACCCCCAAATTGTAAGGTAATAGGGAATCGATGGGTATATACGTTAAAAACGGATAATAAAAATAATATTAAAAGGTATAAAGCACGATTGGTGGCTCAAGGCTTTAGTCAAATATTTGGTATCGATTATAATGATATATTTTCACCAGTAATAAATTTTTCATTAATTAGATTTTTCTTTATATTATTCGTATCAATTTTGAAATGGCGGCATAGACAATTAGATGTAAAATCAGCGTATTTATACGGAAATTTAAAAGAGAAAAATTACATGCGACAACCGAAAGGTTTTGAGGTTCCTGGTGAGGAAAACAAAGTTTGTTTATTGTCAAAAGCAATTTATGGTTTACACCAAAGTGGTAGAGAATGGTATAATGAAATAGATGACATTTTAAAATCATTTGGCTTTATTAAATTGCAATGGTGCAATTGCGTTTACACTTTAAGGAAAGATGTATCTCTATTATTATACGTTGTTGATATTATTTTATTTGCAAAAAATGATAAATTAATTTTTGAAGTTGTAACAAAGTTAAAGACGAAAATAGACGTTCAAGATTTAGGAGAGGTTAAATATATACTGGGCGTAAATTTTGAGAAAAACGAAGGTAAATATTACCTATATCAGGATACTTATATAGAAAAATTAATGCATAAGTTTAAAGATTTACCACGTACTCATGTAAATTTGCCATTAAAGATAGGTATTATGCCAGTGAGAGAAGAAAAAGAAGTAATTGAAAATGAAATGATGAGAGAATTTCCTTACAGAACTCTTTATCGGTTGTTTATCTTATTTGGCAAATTTAGGCCAGATATTTCTTTTGCTGTTAATTTGATGTCACAATTCAATAACGCATATAATTATAATCATTGGAAAATTGTTGTTGATATATTGAATTATGTTTTTAATACAAGAGATTATAAATTGAATTTGTCAAATATTAAAGATACAGGTTTGATTTCATTCTCTGACGCAAATTGGGGAAGTAGCTTAACGCAAAGATATTCGACAAGCGGATACATTCTATTTTTTAATAATGTCCCTTTTATGTGGAAATCTATAAAACAAAAATGTATAGCTTTAAGTTCAATGGAGTCGGAGTTTATTGCATTAGTAGAAAGCGCAAAAGAGTTAGTTTGGTTTTCGAATGTATTAAATTATTCGAATGCGCACGACAATTCGGTGAGAAAACCTGTTCAATTTTGTGATAATCAGTCTGCGATATATTTTAGTAGAAATAGTAAAGAAAATGTTAAAACTAAGCACATTGATATAAAACTTCAATTTATCAGAGATTGGCTTAAGGAGGAAAAGTTTGAGTTAAAATATGTAAATAGTAAATTTAATTTAGCAGATTTTAGATACAAAATGTAGATTACAAAAAATTATTAAATGATTATATTTTCGTTCATTAAATAAATCAGCGTCTGATTGTGGGGGCGTATGTTGATATACGTATATATAATATATATAAATATATATACTCTCAGACGCAGAGAGTATGTATGAGAAATTTGAATTGTCGCGGGCTTACTGTATACAGTAGCCGATATATACAGTAGCCGACAACAACGTAATTGCGTGCGACTTACAGAGTGTTTTCGGATCGTAGGTCATTACTGTACTCAGAAGATTTTACGTGTATGCTGATTTGACCCTAGTCTCTCAGGAATGTAAGTCGCACGTGCTCGTCGATTATTCTTATATCCGATTACATCGGTAATTTTGTAATAACATTTACGATGTTTTATTAAACATTAATAAACACGATATTAAGGAGATAAATTGTTTATTGTTATTTATGTAACAAGTATGTTTATTAAACAAATAAAAGCCTAATAGTCTCGAGGGTTTAGGTGCAACGCCCATTTGTTGCGCGGTAATGCCCGTATCTGCTCCGGGGTAACCTGTGGTTGGTAAGGCCTGATCTTTAATACGCGTCACTTTGCGAGCTTCGGGCCCTGTTGCTCGCGTAGCTGCGCTCCCGGGCGAGTTGATCGTGTTAGCACACGCACGTAGGCCTCAGCTGGCTCCACCGCGGTAGTAATTTTCCGCCGTGTCCCTACCGCGCGTTTTCGCGGCGCTACTTTGCGTCGCGCGACCGGGACGGGCGGTATCTCGATTATTGCGCACTCCGGCGCGGCCGATGGTACAGGCGGCGATGAGGTATGCGGCGCGCATTCCTCTAAAATTTCGCACTCCGGTGCGGCTGGTGTTACGGCAGGTGAAACGAGGGGCGTGCGTACCTCGAGGGTTAACTCCTCCAGGATGCAGTCGTCGAACTCGTCGGCCGGGAAATCGTCCAATGGTATGGGACTGACATCCCGGAGCAGCTCCTCGAGGATTCGCGTCGCCTCCTCGGTGTCTTCGAATGAAGTATTTAGAAATTCCATCCGTCGCGATTTGGAAACTACTGGGCCGAAAATTCGATAATTTCCCGATTATAAAGGCTTTTCGCCAGCCTGCTACATAGGGGATTTTTGGAAATTCGCCTCGATCGAGTAGAAGTCGGCGAATCTCGTATACTTAATACCTAGTTTACAACGCTTACTTAATATTATATTCGAAATACGATTTCTACTACTATTTAATATTATATTCGAAATACAATTCTTACGGCTATTTAACATTATATTGGAAATACGATTCTTACTGTTATACATTCGTACTAATACTACAATTCGAAAATTTTCCAGCTGGACTTAAATTTAACGTGTTTCGTACCTTTTCAGGTCCCGGGCATGAACGTGACGTATCGTCTTGTTATTTGCTCCGCGTAGATCATATATTACAGGTGATATTTTTCGTATTTTGTCGAAAGGGCCGTCGTATTTAGAACTTAGTTTCGCGTTAATATTTTGTGCTTTATTAGACAAGCTATGCGTACGCTTTAGCACTTTTTCGCCGATTGCGGGCATCCAATCGCGGCGACGTAAATTGTAATGCCGACTTTACTTTTGAAAGCTTTACGCGAGGTTTATCTGAGTTAACTCAAGCGCGTTTTCAATCTTTTTAAGTCGGTGTTCTATTTGAATTTAAGTACGCGGGGGGAAATCCGGTTGATTCGGTTTTAGTCGTGTTATACGCGTAAGCTATCTCAGGCAGATTAAAATCCCACCTTTTCTGGTTAGCTCCAGTATACTGCGCGACCATTGTTTTAATGGCGCGGTTTGCGCGTTCTAAAGGGTTGCATTGAGGGGTATATGGCGGAGTTCTGCGGTGTTCGATGCCGCTTTCTGTTAACAAGTTTTGGAATTCTTTCGATATAAACTGGCGACCGTTTTCGCTTACTACTATCGTAGCGTGGGCATCCGTGTCTCAGACTTATCTCCCGTTTAAGCACATCAGCTACTGCTCGGCCGGTAGCTTTTCTTAACGCTTTCAATTCTACCCATTTTGTCATTCAATCCTGCATTACTAAAAGCCAGGTATTTCCCGAATTAGAACGAGGGAGAGGTCCAACAAGGTCTATGGCAACCATTTCCCAGGGCTGTTCTACGAGCATCGCGTGCAGTCGTTCGGCTACCAGTTGCTGCTGCGGCTTATTTGGCTAGCAGTTGGTACAACTTCTGACGTAAAATCCGGCGTCTCTAAACATAAGCGGCCAATAGTAAAAGCAGGCTAATCTTGCTATGGTTTTTTTTATTCCGAGATGGCCAGCGGTGGCGTCATCGTGCGCTTCTTTTAGAACCCTCGGCTTTTCATCTTTCGGAATACAAATTTTCCATTTGTCGTTAGGGTCATTATTTTTAAAATCGAGTAAGTGTATTACGCGACGGTATAGACGATCGTTTCGAATACAAAATTCCGGGTATTTTCCAGGATTTTTCTCTATGTCTTTAACTACGTCTTTGTGCGCGTATACCAGGGCATTCGATTTCTTTTGAGGTTAAAGCGACCTCGAGCGATTGTCGCGAGAGTGCGTCAGCAACCGTGTTTTCTGATCCTTTTCGGTATTTAATCTCAAAATCCCACTGTCCGAGTTCCAATGCCCGGCGGGCGAGCCTACCTGAAGGGTTATCGATTTTATGTAACCATTTCAGCGATTGGTGATCGGCAATTACTGTGAAATGGTAGCCCTCCAGATAGTCTCTCATTTTCCAGATTCCCCAGCGTGACCGAGTAATTTTTCTCGGCTTTATTAAGCGTGAGGCTTGCGTACGCGATTACGCGCTCATCCTTGTCTTTTCCGCTTTGTTGCTCATTGCCCCATAACCATTCTTGTTTCTTTTTAAGTAGGATGGTTAGATTTTATCAGGGTCTGTGCGTAGACCGTTCTGGACAATTATGTGGCCGAGATATTTTAAACTATGTCGCACAAAGGGGCATTTTTCCGGGTTCGGTTTTAATTTGGCTTCACGTAAGCGTCGGAAGACTTCGCGTAACACCGTGAAGTTGCTCCTCTAAAGTGCAAAAGCGTGAGGAGCTAATTCGGGCTAGATTACGCGATCTAATAGTCGTTGGAAAGTAGAGGTTGCCGAGTGAAGACCAAAGGGTAAAACCGTAAATTCAAATAGACCGCGACCGGGTAGCATGAATGCGGTTATCTGATAGCTATCTTCTTTTAAGGGTACTTGCCAATATCCGTTCTTTAGATCGATAGTGGAGAGGAAACGTGCTCCACGCAATTTATCTAAGGTTGCGTTGACTTGTGGTAGCGAATAGGCGTCTTTTTCCATGGCTTGGCCCAGTCGTTGATGATGAACTCATTCAGATCGATGGGTTTAGTGAGATACGTTAAGACCATAATGTAAATGGTGGTGGTGTTGCCTTTATGTTCGTAATGATTATAAAGTCAAAATCCTAGCAAAATCCAACAGCACTAGACCTGGTAAACCAAGTATTTCTGAATTCATCTTCTGTGAGGTTCAAAAGCGTAACACATCACCAATCCTCGTTAGTGTTATTTATCGGCCTCCAAAAGTAGCTTTTAATTGCGATCCTAACTTCCTCGGTTCTCTGAAAGACTTTGTGCAAGTTACAGCTACAAGTTGATTATGGTTGATCTGAAAGCAGATCTGTTATCGACAATGGGCGATTCTGAATTCGTTCAGCATGGCAATCAAGCATGGCTCGCCGCATCATACTGAAAAATCTCACACATGGATTCACATAATATTTGTAGACCATAACTATACTGTACTTGACTATGGGAATAGTCTTGCAGATCATCAAGCACAATATTATAGATGTTAGCATTGATATTTACGTTGCGTCTCCCCCTAAAGAGACTTCCAGCTTCAGAAGCTATAATAAGATAAATTTGGCTGAACTCAATGATTACCTTTGGCACTGCGATTGGTTGACTATTTCCACAAATACCTTAGAATCTGACTTCGACATAAATGGGGCGCTTGAATGTCTGAGGGCCAATCTATTGGAAGCTATTAATGAACTTGCTCCGTTAAAAACTGTAACTCCTCGTAGAAGCAACGCTCCATGGATTGGCTCTGAGCTTCAGCTACTCATCAACAAACGTAACGCTACGCATAGACGGCATAAAAGGACCGGGAGTGCCATGCTCCTGGATGAATTTCTTCGTTTACGCAACGAGGTCGAGATGCGCATGGATCAAGAGCGGCCTCTTGCCCAAAAGCAAGGAGGAGTTGCATGGTTTCACCCCAGAAGAGCTAAACTGTCACTTTGCGGGTGTGTCAGTCGCACGCAATGAGAATATAGATAATGTAATGGACATCATTTAGTCTGCATCTGCTGATGGTTTTTTTTTCAACCAGTTTCCTTTTCAGATGTAGTTCTCGCCATGTCTCATTTTTCATCGCAGGCGAGGGGGGTGGATGACATACCGCAGAGTGTTTAGTGAAATCCTTGCCAGTGTTGGGGAATTATATAGTTCGTTTATTCTACTTCTGCTTTGCTCAGGGAGTCTTCCCGAGTACCTTGAAGTAGGCGCAGTTAATATCTTTAAAACAGATTCAAGCTCCATCCTCAGTCTCGGACTTCCGTCCCATCGCTCTACTGTGCTTCCTCTCCAAGGTGCTTGAGAATATTGCAAACTCCCAAATTACCAGCACCTCTCTAGGGCCAGCATTCTTAATCCTTTTCAGGCAGGGTTCAGACAGCATCACAGTACTCAGACAGCCCTGCTTAAACAACTGATGAAATACCTTTAGGCATTGATAGAAGGATGATAACCTTCCTGTTGCTCTTCGACTTCAGTAAGGCGTTTGACACCATATCTCCTTCCAGACTGTTGAGAAAATTGCGCGATCTCGGGTTCTCGAGGTCCGCACTCCTGTGGAATAAATCGTATTTACAAGGCCGCACTCAACGTGTTTTATCTAAAAATGGTTTTACTTCATGGGTTGAGACAAATGTAGGTATACCTCAGGGGTCGGCCCTCGGGCCTTTGCTTTTAAGTCTCTATATCAATGACCTTAAAGACCTCTTTGACGGTGCTCAAAGCGGCCTAGCCTGTCTGAGGCGGCACGTTTGGTGTCAACGTGGGCTGAGCTTGTCTCTCCGTCTCAATGCTAGCAACACCAAATTTCTTTAATTCTCGAAAATATGTTAACGACTTAGTTAAAATGGAATTGCTAGACGTTGATCCAGGGGGGGGGGTGGAGCGCTTGTGCCTTTTTCCGACACCGTCGTGAGTCTCGGTGTTACATTAGATAGTAAATTAACGTAAAAACTGCAGGTCGATTGTATAACTAAAAAAGTCAATAAAGCCCTTTACAGCCTACGGTTTATAAGGGCATGTACCACCGAGGCTTTGCGCAGAAGACTGGTTGAAGCTCTAGTCGTACCTCATCTTGACTAATGCATTGTAGTGTGTCTTGATGCATCCGACGAGTAAAACATCCATCTACAGAGACTGTACAATACATGTGTGCGATTTATATGTGGTGTTAATAGGGATGAGCACATCACCACGTTGACAGTCGAAGGATGTATTTTGACGCCATCCTTATGTATAAAATCCTTGGACTCAATGAACCATGTTATTTAGCGGCATTTTTTCATAAACACCAATCCAGATGCACTAGCAGGGGTGATGCACAAGAACTCTCGGTGCTAAGAGTGTGTACGGGAACTAGTATGTGATCTTTCCAGGTTTAGTGTGCGCGCTTTTGCAACTATCTCCCAAACAATCTGCGCAACATTCCATCTTTGCGCGGATTTAAGGCGGCGGTCATCAAACACCTCCTTGAAATCGATCGTTAGCCACTCAGAGACTAAGCCTGTGTAAAAATTACGACTTACACGTCACACTGGGGGCAGGCGGAAGAGTTTATGTTAACTTATTTTGTCCTGTCTTCTGTACATCATTTTAAAGTATGAGTGTATTTATTAGCGTGAGTGAACTTATGAAAAAATGGGTTGAGTGAATGTTTTTACATTAATTTTAAATGTCATGTATGATAGATATCGACTGATTTGTAAATTTTGTTTATTCATATTTTTAACATAAGACGCTCTGTGATATTAATTTTAGGTTTGAGTATTATTTTAAGACTGATTAAGAATGATTTTGAAAGCAAGCCAGAGATATCACAGTAAGAATAAGTGCAATACAGATCCAAAATTCGGTTATTTTCGCTCTATATCCAATAGTTTCCGAGATTTTGAGTCTGAAAGTTTATGCTTCGTTCTATTCTAATAAATACATCTTTAAAATGCTGGCGTAATATCTCGAAAACTATTTGAATTTTAATTCTCCATTCAGAGAGAGCTGCGATTTTTTAAAATTATAATTTAATATAATTTAATACAGCATTGAAGTTGAGGTGCGAGAGGTTTGCGCGTGTGAGAGAAAGACAGAGAGAAAGAGAGGTAGATAGATAGATAGATATAAGTTTATTTGAAAAGATTACAAAAGTAAATGCAGCTAATAGCCTCAGGGTACAATAAACTACATAATTTTATTGCAATCAGTCTTCGTAGCATCAGTCTTTTTCTTTCCATGATATCACAGCCTCAGAATACATATAATTAACATTCTTAACATTCCGGTACATTAAATAGTAATATCACAGAGCGCCATAAATAAAATAATACAAATAAACGTAATACAAAAATAACTCGGTCTATATCTATCAGTCATGAGGTAAAATTCACATTCACTCATCCCATTCGTACACACTCTTACACTAACAGATATACTCTTTTAAAAATAAGGTATATGCGACAGGAAAATAAATTAATAACAAAAATTAATTAATCAATGAGCCGCAAGTGCAGTCCATGGAGGGAGGGGCTAAGCAACGAGGCCATAAAGGTGTTCATAGATCGCCGCCTTGAAACCGTGCAAAAATGGTAGGTTGCGCAGAGAGCCCGAGAGAGAGTTCCAAAAGCGCGCACACCGCACCTGGAAGGATCTCATTCCGGTCTCCGTACACATTTCTGGTATCGAGAGTTCTTCCGCATCATTCCTGCTAGTGCCCCTGGACTGGTGCTTATGAAAAAATGCCGCTAAGTACTCAGGTTTTTTGCATCGAAGGACTTTAGACATTAGGATGGCAGCAAAATACATCCTCCGTCTGTCAACGTTCAACCAGCCCAGTTACTTTCTATAGGGGGTGATGTGCCCGTCCCTCCTAACACCATAAATATATCTCACACATGCATTACTCAGTCTCTGTAGCCCTATTTTTTGTTCGTCGGACGCGTCAAGACAAACTACAGCGTAGTAGTCAAGATGGGGTAAGACTAAGGCTTCAAGAGAGAGAGGAAGAGAGAGAGATAGATAGAGAGAGAGAGAGAGAGAGAGAGAGAGAGAGAGAGAGAGAGAGAGAGAGAATACAGATGGGAACAACGTGAAGTGAGAGCGAAAGAAAGAGAACGTATCTTAATCGAATAAAAAACCGTGTGTGAGTGTGTGTATAAACGTCGTCCAGCTGGTACTGTGACCTGGAAGACAATAGAAAGACGCATACCGAGGAGTGCATGTGCGACGGAATGACTCACAGTCAAAAGTATGTGCGATAAGAGTGCCGAAACAAGAGAGAGAGAGAGTGGTGCGGGGCACTGCACTGGCTGTGATTCGTCAGTAGCTTGTACCGAGACGCCGCCAGTCCAGGTCAAATTTGTTATGATAGACCATAGTGGGTGCATAACTACTGGTGGAGTTTAACAATAAATTGATGTTATCTAAAAAGTCTTGCTTTGACAAATTTAAATAGGATTTCAAATATTTCCATTTTGTAGGTAGAGTTTGTAAAATTAAATTTTTTGCAAAAAAAAAATGTTTATCCTATTTCTAATCGTAATAAAGATCATTTATAATATCATTTTTCTTTTGAAATGAACATTAATCTGCTCTAAAACTTTGATTGCGTGCCACCTAAAGCAGTGTTCTTTTATGTGAACCTTCATTACCGACTAGAAGCATTGGTAGACGGGGCAGCACGACTTCAGAATGGCGAAAGGTCGGCCTCCCACAAGAGAGGGTATTACCTCTACTTTTCATCGTGCTCATAAACGATCTACCATCCGTTCCGAGCGTCGCTCGGCATATGATTTTTGCTGATGACACCAAAATCTACCACTCATTTCCCCTCGCAGACCTTTAGGAGATCTCTACCTCGAGAGTATCCCCAATGTCGGTATTTCCGGGGTTCCTATTCCATGTACCTCCCGATAAAGAGGTGTACTGGTCACTCCCACGTTTAACTAGACGCCACACGTTAACCGTTCACGTGATCTGTTCTCTTCGTACTCTCAAACATTACAATCATGCTCCTTCTCTCACCACGAAGAAGAACCTAATTGAGGGTCTAATTATCCCTCACTTTGATTAAGCATGAGCCATTTAACATGATCTAGACAAGGCTCGCAGCATCAATGCATGTGTGTGCTTTGTATGTATTAACATTCCTCGGCGAGGGTATGTTCATTAGCCTTGGCTGACTCTTTACGACTAGACGCCGCACAATGGGATGAACAGAGCCGAAACGCGCGCATGAATGTTTTCAACTGGTATTTTGGTCAATATTGATCGGAATATGATGTATAAATATTTAAATAAAAGGTCTAAGAATTCACTTTTACAATATTTAAATTGTTTTGAAATTTTTTTATTTTTTTTGTAAACTTAAACAGTAATGAAAATTAGAAAATTAATTGTCTATTTTATACGAATTCCATTTCATATTATAGGTCAGACATTTCTTTATTGTTCTCAAGCCCATTAATTTTTAATAAACTTTCAACATCTGTCGGTAAAGCTACTTTTTTCTTGCTCTTTTTTTCTAATTTTCTCAAGTAAGAAATATAGGGGTCTGATGTTAAAAGCAATCGATTAAAAATATTAGATGAATTCTTCTTGCAAATCTAATCTTGTATAATTTAATTTCTTTATTGCAGTGTTCCAGTGCCTTTTCTGACATTTGACCTAAAAAGGAGAACGCCGGCGAATGCGTAGAAAATAATTAAACATAGATAAACGTACAAAATTTTTTATTCTTTAGAGCTGATCAAAATATTACTATTGGAATAAAATTTAATCCGAGTAAATACGAGGAAATATAAAAAAAAAAAATCAAGTCAATCTCGTTAAAATCAGTGAAAAACTCAAGATTTCATCCGATCAAGTGGATTTTATAGGATTCATGCGAAGTTTGACCATGGGCCGCTATCGGCGTCCTCCTTTGTTCAAAACGTAGATTATTTGCATCATTAATAAATGTAAAAATTAACAAGAATTTATTAAAACTGAATTTTCACGTACCTACTGGTAAAATTGCATGAGCAATAATATTATGGCCGTGAATCAGTACTTTATGGAGACTATTGGTACCAATTATACTGAGTAATAAGGATTTTAGCTGCATGAAATGTAAACTTACCAAATTCTTCGTGGTCTATATCCTGAGATATATTTATAACTGTTAGAATAATATAAAATCTGTACGTTGTATATTCAGTCGATCGTATGAGGAACAATTTTGGATACGCAGTGGATGGTAAAATTAAATAAAAAAGCTGCGCAAAATTACTATTTTGGCGACGTTTCGTCAGCATGGTTCGCTGACCTCTTCAGGCTATATATTTCAACACACAAGATAAAAAAATTTTTTACAATATTGCTTACAACAAAAAAACACAAATTTCATTACTTCTTTTTTTCTCCTTACCATGTAAACATAATCTTTCACACTTGTCACACGTTAAGAAAACTTATTACGTCTAGCTCCTTGTGTAAAGAGAGACATAAGCGAGCTGCGACGGCTGTGGTGGCATGGGCGGATAGCGCGTCGCTCAGGCTCAATGTTGGAAAAGCTCAAGCTATTTTATTTGGTTTCGACTTTCGACCAGTAATCGATTTGTTTCAGACTTTTTTGATGCTGCTTGTCCCAGCATTGTCCTTAGTGGCGATGTTACTGTGCCGTTTTCGCGCACGGTTACCAGTCTAGGTGTTGTGCTGGACGCGACACTTTCTTTCCCACATAGACGCGATTACAAAAAAGTTTAACAGAATACCACCGAGACTTTGCGCAAAAGGCTTGCTGAAGCGTTGCTATTTCCTCATGTGGATTACTGCTCTGTTATTTTGCTGGATGCCTCTCAGGAGTTAAAAAACCGCATCCAAGTTCTGCAGAACTCATGTGTGAGGTACGTGATGGGCTTGAGGAGGGATGATCACGTCTCTCCCCACAGAACTGCCCTGGGCTGGCTACGCACTGATTCAAGGAGACATTATTTTATGGCT